>ML248043.1:59849-85751 GCA_005239495.1 Nicotiana undulata
CCCCCCCCCCCCCCCCGTTTGTGTTTGAGACGTGCCGATTGTGTGCATTAATTGTGGAGGTAAATCTGAGCCTCATAATTGCTTCCTGCAGTTATTTGATCAGTCCAATTTGTTCTTGCCTGTCGCTTAGCATTTTATCCCTTTTAAAAACCTTAAGGGTATGTCTAGAACTACCTATACTTAGATGTCCTAAATTCCTCCAGGACCATTAAGAAGGGACGGGTAACAACACACATAGAGATCACTAAATAAACTCGCTTAATAACCGCTAAGTTGTGGGGTAATGGGTAGATATGGATATGATGACTGGTGCGCTAATGCCACGTGTATCCTCTCACTAAGGAGTGATTATCGGGAATTGCATTGATGTGATCCTATAGGATAAACAACTTAGGACCCCCTGTACCTTACATATGTATGTTTAGACCATAAATCTTTAAACCTTATTACATATGTATGTTTAGACCATAAATCTTTTAAACTTTATTACATATGTGTTCTTAGACTGCGAATCTTTTCAGACCATTATTTGTTTACTTGTTTGTATATGACTGCCTATTTGCTACTTGTTTAAATTTACAAAGCTTGTTTGGCCGGGAACCACATTTGTGGACTTTAAGGGGTGCCTAACACCTTCCCCTTAGAGTAATGTCAAGCCCTTACCCAATCTCTGGTTATTCAATTAGTATTATTGTGACCCTTAATAGGTTCCCTAACGCGCCTTAATTCGTTAGGTGACGACTCTTCAAATCCTTACATCCCTTATCCCAAAAGAAAATGAGTTGTCCCAATAATGTCAAAAACCCTGACCGATCCGAAAGGAGAGGAAAAAAGGGGGGCGCGACAGCATGGCGACTCTGCTGGGGATTCTAGGCTTTTACCATTTCAAACTGCTTTGTGAATCTGTCTTTACTTTGCTAATATATGCACCCTTTCCCTTTCCCCTTATGTGCTATTTAATTGTCTATTTCTTCCAAGTATTTATTCTTCCAAGGACAAAACTGACATGTTTTCTTTGTTCCCCTTTGTAACCGCCTTAAATTTTATAACTGATGTATTTACCGCTTTTATAACGCGCAAATACTTGACAAAATGCTTTTATTGCTTATTTGTTGTTGCATAATCATGCTTAACATCATATGCCACTCGTGCCTATACAAATCCTATAGCAACGCTTGATGAGTGGTTGCGCTCTTCCTATTTTATATCACCCCTTAAATTCGGAAAGGCTTATTTGCGGTAAAACCAGTTGATCAGCGGTGCAGTCGATGGTTCCGTGCCTTCCCTCTTGAGTTGTCTGCTCAAGGGTACCAATCTAAAACCCCATAGAAATCTTACTCTGTCATAGTGTGCATGCAACATGGTCAAACCTAGCCGGGTTAATGTGTCGTATGCACAATAACCCTTTAAGACAACCTTGTCCAAAGTCCACCGGGATTTTCATAATCCCAACGGACGCAATCACGTTCAGTGCATTTATTTGGAGAACTAAATGCCTGTATTCTAATCATAAGTGTATAAATAGTCGAGTCTGGCGGGGGTAAGGGCCTAACCATTTTTGTCTTGCAGAAATATGAGGCACGAGGTCCCCAGATTCGGTATGGTCGGTAATATACCTCCAATGCTCCTGAACTGGTGGGAGGATCTTCACTCCAGTGACAAGAAACACGTCTAGAAATACCTGGGCAATTTATCTTCTCTCCTAGACATCCAACCCAATAACATGCTGATTGAAGCCGCCACCTTATTTTGGGATAGCGAAAGAGCTGTATTCCGCTTTGGGAATATTGAGATGACACCGCTTCTAGAAGAGATAAGAGGACTAGCAGGGTTAGTCTGGGAAACCCTTGGGGTGTTGGTGCCTGAGAACTGCACAGGAAAAGGTTTTCTGAAAATGATGGGTTTAAAGAAGAACACTGAATTAGAGTGTTTGAAACAGTCATACATACCCTTCGAGTACTTGTATGAAAGGCACAGTCACAACAAATCATACCGTACCTATCACGACGAATTTGCCATCACATCTCTGGTCATATCCACCGCAGGGTATTTGTATTCATGCTTTCTGGGATTGATTGTGTTTCCAACAAACAAGGAAAGGATTCACACTAGGTTAGCCATGGTAACCAATGCCTTGATGGAGGGGATTGACGGGCAAGCCTTCAGCATTGGGTCTAACATTTACCGAGCCCTGGAACATTGTCAAAGAGGAGCTAGGCATTTCGAGGGTTGCAATCTGTTACTACAATTGTGGCTCTTAGAACATCTCCAAAAGGGTCAATATCGCCAAGAATTTCCACGAAGGGCCTGGAATGACCACATTTCTTTCCATCACCCCAAGCGGATGACATATATTCCCGACAGATTTGCTCAGCTGGAGTCTGCCAAAGAGTGGGTAGAGTTCTTTGATAACCTAACTGAGGAGCAGGTATAGTGGATGTTCGAGTGGTTCCCAACGGACGAATTCATCATCAGGTCCAGGGATGCACCACACCTAGTACTGATTGGGTTGAGAGGAATATATCCTTACGTTCCTCTCCGAGTCAGGAGACAAGCAGGCAGGAAGAAAGTTGTGCCAAAGGTTGATAAGATGAGCCATTTCCGAGCTGACTTCCAGGATGATGATGTTCCCTACAAGTGCCAAGCCCAATACATGTGGCACTGCAAAATCATCTTGGAAAAGGATACTATTGAACCAGACAGATATCATGATGGGTGTGCACCTCTTTATCCGTCATGGTTGGAAGACGACTTATATGGGGCAGTGAGGCCAGGAATTAGGCGAGGTAATAGGATCATAGACGAAGATGCTGAGACTCAGGTCAAGTACAACCAACTGCTCAAAAGGGTCCATGATTCCAAAAATGTGCACCGGGAAATACATGAAGCCAACAACAGGTTGATCGAAGAATGGAGGGACATGGCTATCCGTTCCAACAAGAAGCTGGAATATTTTGAGCGAGGCATAGTAGACCTGGAAGGTAAGATTATTAAGAGGGTCGAAGACTGTCAGAAAGCCGAGGGAAATGAAGGAGGACACCTGGCTAGAGCATACCTGCTGCTGGGACTGCGCGAGCTACGAAACTTGTTCGATGGGATCAAAGATATCGAATCTGGGGAAGGTCCTTTTGGGACCAAGTAGGATAGGTTTTCCTCTTTGCTTTCATCAATGTAATAAGGCCAAGTGCCATTAGTGACTTTATTTCCTGTTTATTATTTTAGTGTCGTTTTTAGATTCGTCTGTTTTACATAAATGAAATGAGGCATTTTGGGAATCTAAGTTCTCCAAATCAACTTGTCGCTAGGCCTACCTCGGGTACAATGAGGCTCCCAAATTAGGACACGCTTTTATATTCCTACAATATGTGTTTAAATACTGTAATATTTTCTCATGATCCTCACTGACTTGGCTACCTTTTGTTTTTGTTTTATTTTATTTTATTTTATTTTGATTATTCCCCTTCCCCAAAGGTTGGTTCGTGCATTCTGGCATCATCATCATACCACACAAGATCCAGGGGCCCTCCACCTTCTCCTCCTCCTAATCTACCTAAGGGAAGAAACAAAGGCAAATGCAAAATGGAAGATTTGAGCAATATCAAAAAGGAAAACACAATGACAACCAAACGAACAGAAGCTTCTGACAGTCAAGGTACTCAGGTCCAGAGCGATGCTATGACACAACTCGAGCAAAGGTTGTTGAAGCTCCAAGGGGAGCTTGAGCATGTTCGGAATTTGGCAAATCTATCCTTCTCACTTAGTGTTCCAGATGTCAATCACCCAAACACTCAAAATCCCATACCTCCTCAGAATACCCCAAACAAACAGAATCCTCCCACAACTCACCATCATATAACTCCACCGAAAAATCAAACTATTCCACCAAAACACCAACAAAACACTTGCCACACTCCGAGAAATACCCCACTAATTGTCCCTGAATCACAAAACTCCACAAGTGACCACCTCTATGCTCAGGCGCCAGGGCATCATAACAACCCCATATATATGGAGACTCTACCTCACTCCATCCAACACATTTCTTACACACCGAAATCCAGTGAGAATGATATGCTCATTAAGAACTTGGTCGGAGAACTCAAGAAACTGACTAGCCGAGTCCAGGGCGTCGCATGAAGTAAAAGAGTTGAGGGATTGAACTATGAAGATCTCTGCATACAGCCTGATGTTGAACTACCAGAGGGTTACAAACCTCCTAAGTTCGAGATGTTCGACGGTACAGGTGATCCCAGGGTCCATCTGAGAACCTATTGTGATAAATTGGTTGGAGTAGGAAGAGATGAGAAGATTCGTATGAAGTTATTCATGAGGAGCCTCACGGGAGATGCTCTATCTTGGTACATCAGCCAAGACCCTAACAAGTGGTCCAATTGGGTGAACATGGTATCAGAATTCATGGACCGGTTCAGGTTCAACATAGAGAATGCTCCAGACGTGTTTTACATCCAGAACCTCAAGAAGAAGCCCACTGAAACTTTTCGCGAGTATGCCACTCGCTGGAGATCTGAAGAAGCCAAGGTCAGTCCTGCCTTAGATGAAGAACAAATGAACAAATTCTTCGTCCGGGCACAGGACCCGCAGTATTATGAGAGGCTGATGGTGATTGAAAACCACAAATTCTCTAACATCATCAAGCTAGGTGAGAGAATTGAAGAAGGGATTAAGAGCGGAATGGTTACTAATTTCGAAGAACTACAAGCCACCAACAAAGCCTTGCAGTCTGGTGGTATATCCAAGAAGAAAGATACAGGAACGATAATGGTTGTCACAGGGACCCTAATCCCCGTTGGTATACCGAACTTCCCCACTCACATACCAAGTACCCCCCTACATATCAGCCAGCACCTCCGCCAACATATCAACCGTCACCCCCACCTTCTTATCAACGCACATCTTCAAGATATTCCCAACCAGCCACTGTTTATCATACATACAACTCTCAACCCTCTCACTTCCAGTCACCCCCTGCTCGCCAAAATTTTCCAAGACCTCGACCCAATTTTGACCGCAGGCCGCCCAAGCAATATACTGCCATTGCTGAAGCTATTGACCAGCTGTACGAAAGATTAAAAGCTACTGGTTATATTACTCCTATCCTTGCTGTAACCCCTGAAAATCCATCCCAGTGGGTTAATCCAAATAAAACCTGTGCATACCATTCCGGCATGAAGGGGCATACAATTGATGAATGCCGCTCACTGAAGGATAAGATCCAGTCTCTGATTGATAATAAGGTCATCCAAGCAAAAGAAGCTACTCCCAATGACCGCAACAATCCACTCCCAGACCATAGGGTTGGAGGCATCAACATGATAGAGATAGAGGAAGAATGGGACCCAGAGGGGTCGATCGGATTGATCAAAGAAGGTGATGACCCAAAGAAGCCAGCGGTCACACTTAATTCCATCATAGTCCAGATTCAGCCATCAGGAGACATTGAGGTAGCTGCGTCAGTCCCATACAAGTTTGAAGTGGCACCACCTGCAGATGCACCTGTGCCGTTCGAGGTAGAAATAATGCCACCTGCCACGGCACATGTCCAATTTGAAGTGGAGGTGGCCGCACCAATTACAGTAACAATGTCAACCCCGCCGCTTTTCAACACTAATGCTGTACCTTGGGATTACGTAGCCGAGGCAAGAAGTAAAGGTAAGGTCAAGATAGAAGAAGCTGGTGCTGCACATGGGATGACCAGGACTGGTAGGGTCTATACACCTAAACACTTGGCAGAGTCTAGCAAACATGCTTCCAACAGGCCGCCCATCAGTGAAACAGGTCCAGATGATCTTTGAAGAAAGGTGCAAGCCAGAGAATATTTAATCATAGATCAGCTGAAAGAGACTTCAGCCCAAATATCCATCCTGTCATTGCTATAGAACTCGGAAGCGCACAAGAATGCTTTGATGAAAGTGTTGAATGAAGCATATGTTCCTAATAACATCACCAGTGGAGAAATGGCCAACATGGTAGAACAGGTGCTGGAAAGTCACAAGATCACTCTCCACGAGGACGAGCTGCCACCTGAAGGGCTAAGTCACAACAAGGCATTGCACATCACTGTGCAATGTGAAGATTATTTCATTACCAGGGTTCTAATCGACGGAGGATCCAACCTCAACATTTTCCCATTGACAACACTCAAAAGATTGGGCAAAGGATTGTACGAGATAAGAGAAGGGTCCATGAATGTGAAGGCTTTCGACGGTTCTCAGAGGGCCACCATTGGAGAAATCGGTCTTTGTTTACAGATGGGACCTACATGGTTCGAGGTTGAATTTCAGGTGATAGATGTATCCGCGTCATATAATCTGTTATTGGGACGGCCATAGATACATGTCACTGGGGCTGTGGCATCAACATTGCATCAGGCGGTGAAATTTGAATGGAACCACCAGGATGTAATCATCTACGGAGATGGAAGCAACCCTATCTATGGTTGCCAGACCATCCCGATGGTTGAAGGTAGAAGAAGGCTGGGTGGAGAAACCTACCACAACATCGAACGGGTCAACACAATAGACAAGGACAAGTGATGGGATAGTAAGATCGAAAGCATATTGAACTGGAGCAGGTACGAACCTGGAAAAGGGCTCGGCAAGAATCTTCAGAGGATTTCCAAACCGATACAACTGAAGCGCCATGACACCACTTTTTGTCTTGGATACAAATACACTTGGAGCAACCTATACCACATTTGGAGCAGACCTTCCACCAAGCTGGCATCATATGGGGGTCAGAAGAAGAAGAAACTCTAGCAGCCTTGAAGATGAAGACGTGGACTGTTGTGTTATTGTTGAGGAGGAGGAAAAGGAAGGCCCTACCATCCAAGCTATGAGCAAGGGATCATTCCTTAAGAATTGGACTGTCAGACCATCCAGGGCCCGGCGAGTCCCGGGGTAGCAAGGCTCAACAAGCATTATTTATTTCAATTTTGCTAATGATTTCCTTTTCGCATTTCTGTTTTCCAATAAAAGCGTCGATGTTCCAAAACGTTTGTTTAAATTATCAAAATCACCTTTACGTTTCAACGAATCAGTATTTATTTATTATCATTTTTTCTCTCATTACCTTTATCTATACAACATTACTATTTTCTGTCTTAATGAACCAATGACTGTGACATGCAATGAGACAACGCAACAAAAGGACAACGATTCATAAAGAGGATTTCATACCCGATGAAATTGTCAGAGAAGTTGAGGATTTCGAGAACATATCTAAATCCTACCTGGATGAAACTGAAGTAGTCAACCTAGGAGATTCAGAGACTTTCAAAGAAACTCGCATCAGCATCCATTTATCACCGTCAAAGAAAGAAGAATACACCCAATTCTTGAAAGAGTATGAAGACATATTTGCATGGTCGTACGACGACATGACTGGTATAAGTACATCCATTGTGGCTCACAAGTTTCTAACCAATCCAATGTGCCCGCCAGTAAAGCAGAAGCTCAGGAAATTCAAGCCTGATATGAGTCTGAAAATCAAAGAGGAAGTTACCGAGCAAATCAACGCCAAGGTCCTCAGGGTAGTTGAATATCCAACATGGTTAGCCAACATCGTTCCAATGCCTAAGAAAGATGGAAAAGTTAGGGTTTGTGTTGACTACCGGGATCTCAACCGGTCCAGTACAAAGGATGATTTTCCCCTTCCAAATATACACATCATGATTGACAATTGTGCAAAGCATGAACTTCAGTCGTTCATGGATTGTTTCGCCGGGTACCATCAAATTTGGATGGACGAGGAAGATGCTGAGAAAATGGCTTTCATCACGTCGTGGGGAGTCTACTGTTATAGGATAATGCCATTCAGCCTAAAGAATGCTGTGGCCACTTATATGAGAGCTATGACCACTATATTCCAAGACATGATACATAAAGAGATCGAGGTATATGTGGACGACGTCATCATGAAGTCCAAGAAAGCCACCGACCATATAGCAGATATGAGGAAATTCTTTGACAGATTGCGGAAATACAACCTGAAATTAAACCCCGCGTAGTGTGCATTCAGGGTTCCTCCCGGAAAATTGCTTGGGTTCATCGTCATCCACCGAGGAATAGAACTGGATCCGTCAAAAGTCAAAGCCATCCAAGAGTTACCACCGCCAAAGAACAAGAAAGATGTGATGAGTTTCCTGGGACGCCTTAACTACATCAGCCGGTTCATAGCCCAGTCCACGGTTATATGTGAACCAATCTTCAATATTCTAAAGAAAGATGTTGCGACCAAATGGACCAAGGATTTTCAAAAAGCTTTCGACAGAATCAAGGAATACTTGTCAACGCCACCAGTTTTGGTCCCGCCAGAGCCAGGTAGACCCTTGCTACTCTACCTTGCGATATTAGATGGAGCTTTCGGCTGCGTTCTGGGGCAGCACGACGAGACAGGGAGAAAGGAACATGCTATTTATTATCCGAGTAAGAAGTGCACTCCATACGAGGCACAGTATTCTCTACTGGAACGTACCTACTGTGCTCTAACCTGGGTAGCCTAGAAGCTGAGGCACTACTTCTTTGCCTACACAACATATCTCATATCAGGAATGGATCCCTTGAAGCACATATTTCAGAAGCCCATGCCCACTTGTAAGCCAGCAAAGTGGCAAATCCTGCTAAGTGAATTCTATATCGTGTATGTGACTCAGAAAGCGGTCAAGGGACAAGCATTGGCAGATCATCTTGCCGAGAACCCTGTGGGAGGAGAATACAAACTTCTGAAAACATATTTTCCCGATGAAGAAGTATTATTCATAGGAGAAGACATTGCTGAATCCTATGACGGTTGGAGAATGTTCTTCGATGCAGCAACCAATTTCAAAGGAGTCGGTATTGGAGCATTCTTGGTGTCAAAAACTGGCCAACATTATATGGTATCCGCCAAACTCAGATTTCCCTGCACTAACAATATGGCAGAATATGAAGCCTGCATCCTTGGGCTCAACATGTCCATTGACATGAATATTCAAGAACTGTTAGTAATTGGTAATTCAGACCTGCTAATACACCAAGTACAAGGAGAACGGGCTACCAAGAATTCCAAGATACTGCCATATCTGCACCATGTGCAGGAATTGAGAAAGAGGTTCACAAAGACAGAATTTCGGCACATCCCCAGAATTCATAACGAGTTTGCCGATGCATTGGCCACTCTATCATCTATGATACAACATCCAGATAAGAATTTCATTGATCCTATTCCAGTAAAGATTCATAGCCATCCGGCATATTGTGCCCATGTTGAAGGAGAAGCGGACGGAAAACCATGGTTCCACGATATCAAGGAGTATTTGTCAAAGGGAGACTACCCAGAGCTTGCAATTCATACTCAGAAACGCACACTTTGGAGATTGTCCAACAGTTTCTTTCACAGCGGAGGAACCCTGTACAGGAGAACTTCTGATTTGGGATTATTGAGATGTGTCGATGCAAAGGAAGCCTCCAGACTACTTGAAGAGATACATGCTGGGACCTGTGGCTCGCATATGAATGGCTTTGTCTTGGCCAAGAAGATACTCCGAGCCGGTTACTTTTGGACGACCATGGAAACAGACTGCATCCAGTATGTCCAGAAATGCTACCGATGTCAGGTATATGCAGATATGATAAAGGTACCCCCAAATGAGCTCAATGCGACAAGCTCGCCTTGGAATGGACATCATTGGACCGATCGAGCCTACAACCTTAAATGGACACAGGTTCATCTTAGTAGCTATTGATTATTTCACCAAATGGATCGAAGCAGCATCTTACAAAGCAGTGAATAAGAAAGTCATGGCAGACTTTGTCCGCGACCGTATTGTTTGTCGGTTTGGAGTTCCAGAATCAATCATCACCGACAACGGCTCCAATCTAAACCGTGATCTGATGAAAGCCATGTGCAAGATTTTCAAAATCAAGCACAAGAATTCCACAGCCTATAGACCTCAGATGAATGGAGCTGTAGAAGCTGCAAACAAGAACATCAAGAAGATATTGAGAAAGATGATAGAAAAACACAATCAGTGGCACGAAAAGCTATCATTTTCCTTACTGGGATACCACACCACAGTCCGCACATCAACCGGGACAACTTCTTACTTACTTGTTTATGGTACGGAAGCTGTTATCCCTGCCGAAGTGGAGATTCCTTCTTTAAGGATCATACAAGAAGCTGAGCTCAGTGACGCAGAAAGGATAAGGAGCCGTTATGAGCAACTAGATCTCATAGACGGGAAAAGAATGAGTGCAGTATGTTATGGGCAACTTTACCAGAACAGGATGTCCATAGCCTTTAACAAAAGAGTGAAGCCAAGACAGTTCACACTGGGGCAGCTGGTATTAAAGAAGATCTTTCCACATCAAGATGAAGCCAAAGGGAAATTCTCTCCCAACTGGCAAGGCCCGTATATGGTTCATCGAGAATTGACGGGAGGAGCTCTTATACTTGCAGAAATGGACGGAGAAGTCTGGCCAAAACCAATCAATTTCGATGCAGTCAAGCGCTACTATGTGTAATTCTTTATACTCTTCTCAAATGATGTAAGTTGAACTACGTCTGACCTGATTCCCGTTTAAGAGGGGATATGTAGGCAGCCCTATGGGTTCGGTCATAATTCAATAAAAATCTCATTTCACCCGCAATTGGAAACTGGGGCAGAATGTTTAGGGGGACCCTCAAAATCACGAAGCAAGTTCAGCCAATCACAGCATGCGCAAGGTTCAGAGACATCAATCCATCTAACTGGGGCAGAATTTTGAGGACCCTAAAAGTTCCGTAGCATGAGAGGTTGCAATGTCTTGAAACATGTCACGGTCGTCGGTTCATCTAAATTTCTTAAAATACATTTTTGCTATGTCTTTACAAAATCATGCATGCTTGCCTTCAAAATAGCTCTGTTTAGCAAATGTTACCCCGATGATATAAACATGATCATCAGACCAAGCAGAACGAGTCAAGCAAAGCCAGCGGGGATACGAACCAACCTTCCCCATCTGCAGAACTCACGATTTTTCTTTGGATGCAGGAACTAAGAATAAAAATGCTTCGTAGTCACAATTCTCACAACAATCGCAATGTCGAAATCTGCTACCAGCTAAGAAATTCTACTATCATTTGCTATTTATTCTTCTGCATAAGGCTAAGCTCTGCCTTCATCTTGCATGGGACTAAGCTCTGTCCCGCATGTTGCATGAGGCTAAGCTCTGCCTCTATCTGCATTGTCACGACCCGAAATCCAACCTTCAGGCCGTGACTGCGTCTAACGTTGAACCCTGTAGACAAGACAACGTGTAAAATTACACTCTCATCTTAATATGGAATTAATAGAAATAACTAGAAACAATTTATAATTTTTAACAAGAAAAGTAGATAGATTTCGAGACTAAGTGATGATAACAAAATACAATCCGTTGCAACAATCCCAGAACCTGGAGTCACTAACTCACGAACTGTCTATAAGATTGCTAAATACAAAGTCTGAAGAAAATAATACATGTACTGTCTCAGAAACTAGGATATAAACAAGACAGGATGGGAAAAATAGGGATAGAGGAGACGCCAAGGCCCACGAACGTCTGCGGGTCTACCTAGGAATCTCCGGGGTGGACTGAAGGATACTCCCTCTAACGATGTCCATTGGATCCGGTTGCGGGATCTGCACAACATAAAGAAGTGCAGGTGTAGCATCAGTACAACCGACCCCATGTACTGAGTAAGTGCCGAGCCTAACCTCGGCCGAAGTAGTGACGAGGCTAGACTTGACAACGATAATCTACCTGTACAGTTCTACAAGATAGCACACAGAAACGCAGAAATAACCAGATAAGCATGGGATACAGGAGCAGTTAATGGGGGTAACAAGTGAGAAATAAGAACGATTAATTAACACATAGGAGAAAGCAAGAGAGCAATATTAACAAGAATGCTAACGTAACAAGTATAAATGCGAGCAATGTATGTAATGGCACGACATCACCCTTCGTGCTTTTACTCTCTTCCTCACAATGCAATGTTTAATGTGAGGCAATATAAATCATGGCACGACATTACCCTTCGTGCTTATAATCAATGTAAATCATGGCACGACATTGACCTTCGTGCCTATCCCTCAGAGTCTGGAGGACAACCCGAAGATGTTGCTCATGCTCCTCTCACTACAAGAATATATCAAGATATCATCAATAAACACAATCACGAACGAGTCCAAATAAGGCCTGAACATCCGATTCATCAACTCCATGAAAGCAACGGGGGCATTCGTCAACCCAAACGACATAACCAAAAACTCATAATGCCCATAACGAGTGCGAAATGCCGTCTTATGAACATCCGACGCCCTGATCCTCAGTTGATGGTAACCAGATCTCGAGTCTATCTTGGAAAACACTGTAGTACCCCGAAGCTGATCAATTAAGTCATCAATCCTCGACAAAGGATACTTATTCCTAATAGTAACCTCATCCAACTGTCGGTAGTCAATACGCATCCTTATCGAGCCATCTTATTTCTTGACAAACAAAACTGGAGCACCCCAAGGAGCAACACTAGGCCTAATGAAGCCTTTATCCAACAAATCCTGCGACTGCTCCTTTAATTCCTTCAACTCTACTGATATCAAGATATGATACTTGAAGACCTCGCAATTATCCAAAATAACGTGTCCCATCTAACAACACTTGGGCGGGCACCTATCTTGTAGGTTAAGGCTCCATAATTGGCACGAATTGGCGAATTACGCACAAATAGTTAATTAGTTTATTCATTTATTTATTTACCTATTAATATTTTTATTACTCTTATTTCGTACATAATTAATAAGTTTAACAAGCACAACTCCCTATCCGTACTAAAGTAAGGAAGGAAAACAAAACAAAAATTTAATTCACAAGGGAGAATTTTAAACACAAGAATTTCCATCACAAGGGTCTCGTCTTTACATAGCTCCCACCGTGGCTCGTAGCCCGACTAAAACATACCAAATCATAATGACATGCGAGTATCTCGTCCTCAATCCTGAATCACAAGCAATATGCATATCGTGCCAATCGAAACATTCCATTTCCTTCATTTAAATATTTCCCGTTAAGCAAAATTCCAACACGTAATGGTAAACACAGTTATCCCCATAGAATTTCTCAATACAAGTATTCACATAAGTAGATTTTTAGAGTTACGAAGCTCACCCGAAAGTGGAGCATATTAGAAGAATTTTATTAGATATGCATAACCGAATTAAGTTCAGAAAATCATTACTTATATTAATTAGAGATTGTCTTTTTAGTGAAACCATTTAATGTAACGACTTCTTCCATACCATAGAAAACATATCAACCGACTGGGTCTCAACCTCTAGGAATCTAACCTCCACTTTCGACATTCCGACTCCTTTTTCCCTAGGTGGTCATGTAGTTGAGTTGTAGCTGCAATGGGGCACGTATCCTGAGTGCTCTGATGAAATATGACTCTCCCAAGTCTAGGACAATTTCTACCACTAGCCGACATAAGGTATCAACCTACCCTTAGTCGCCGAAATTCCCACGCTGAGTAGACTTTTGTAGACTTGTTGTTTGAATAACTCCTTTGGTACTGAGGTATAAGGTTATTAAGGAGGCAGATGTACCGAAATCCCCAGCCTTATCTCCTGCAAAATCCTCGGCCTTATACGTTCCAAGCCAAAACCGATATAACACATGGCCTCGCAATCTATTCCTTGCAAGTGGACTTCCCCACGTGGCACGAAGTCATAGGTCAAAATACCAGATAATTCACGATGTTAAACTTCACAGCTCATATAAATCAACTCCGTTGCTTTACACTTATTCCCATGGTGTGCAATACTTCCTGGAAGCGGAACAGAAAAGCATGTGGGTCTTCAAAAGATATACCACTGAAATGGAGTGGAACTTGTTAGGTAACTTGCCCAACCTCAATAAACGGACTAGTGCATCCTGCAACCATGGAGTAGCTATAAATCCTTCCAGAATCTGATCTAGTCCACATATACTGACTGAGCTAGAACCTCCGCATCTAGATTCATTTGAGATTGTACAATAAGTGCTGATGTTCGAGCTTTAGACTGCACTCTGCTTCTGTCTCTTCCCTTTATCGTAGCTGTCATTGGGGCTTCATCTCTTGTCCGGTCGTAGACGCTTCACATATTGTCGAGATTAGTGAGAGGACAAGAGTAGGAAAGTTCAATCATCAATGATAGAATAAATTCGCACGATGGAGATGAAGAAATGTGGAGTTATTCCTAACTTTGCAGCCTCTGGGGGATAAATACAGACATCTCCGTACCGATCCATCAGACTCTACCAAGTTTGTCCGTGAGTTGTGAGACCTAAGCAACCTAGCGCTCTGATACCAACTTGTCACGACCCGAAATCCCACCTTCAGGCCGTGACTGCGTCTAACGTTGAACACGCTACACAAGCCAATGTGTAAAATTACATTATCATCTTAATATGGAATTAACAGAAATATCTAGAAACAATTTATAATTTTTAACAACAAAAGTAGATAGATTTCGAGACTAAGTGATGATAACAAAATACAATCCGTTGCAACAATCCCAGAACCTGGAGTCACTAACTCACGAACTGTCTATAAGATTGCTAAATACAAAGTCTGAAGAAAATAATACACGAATTGTCTCAGAAAC
Organism: Nicotiana undulata; assembly: GCA_005239495.1. NCBI lineage: Eukaryota > Viridiplantae > Streptophyta > Magnoliopsida > Solanales > Solanaceae > Nicotiana > Nicotiana undulata. Next base: position 74,515 of record ML248043.1, read on the forward strand.
TAGGAGATAAACAAGACAGGATGGGAAAAATAGGGATAGAGGAGACGCTAAGGCCCACGAACGTCTGCGGGTCTACCTCAGAATATTTGGGGTGGACTGAAGGATACTCCCTCTAACGGTGTCCATCGGGTCCGGCTGCGGGATCTGCACAACATAAAGAAGTACAGGTGTAGCATAAGTACAACCGACCCCATGTACTGAGTAAGTGCCGAGCCTAACCTCGGCCAAAGAAGTGACGAGGCTAGACTTGACAACGACAATCTACCTGTACAGTTCTACAAGATATAGCACAGACAAACGCAGAAATAACCAGATAAGCATGGGATACGGGAGCAGTTAATGGGGGTAACAAGTGAGAAATAAGAACGATTAATTAACACATAGGAGAAAGCAAGAGAGCAATATTAACAAGAATGCTAACGTAACAAGTATAAATGCGAGCAATGTATGTAATGGCACGGCATCACCCTTCGTGCTTTTACTCTCTTCCTCACAATGCGATGTATGATATAAGATAATATAAATCATGGCACGGCATCACCCTTCGTGCTTTTACTCTCTTCCTCACAATGCAATGTATAATGTGAGGCAATATAAATCATGGCCCGAAATTACCCTTCGTGCTTATAATCAATGTAAATCATGGCACGACATTGACCTTCGTGCTTATAATCAATGTAATTCATGGCACGACATTAACCTTCGTGCTTATAATCTGTAAATCATGGCACGACATTAACCTTCGTGCTTATAATCAATGTAAATCATGGCACGGCATCACCCTTCGTGCTTTACACTCTTTCTCACTATGCAATGTATGGTGTGATCAATGTATATCATGGCACGACATCACCCTTCGTGCTTTACACTCTTCCTCATCAAAACAATGACAAATATCAATGTTAAGGAATGCAGCGTAGTGGAAATATAGTTCAAAATCACCCGGCAAGGGAAAAACATCAATCAATATCACAACAATTGCCCAGCAAGGGTCTCAGCTATAACCAATCTCTTCAATATACATATCCTTAACAAATGGGTTCCCAACCGAACCAATACATCATGAGTTCATCAACCAAGTCTTCCAACAACAAACAACTCCCAAGTAGAGACATTTTCATAACATAATGAATCATGGAAGTAGCAACAAGGTTTCTATCAGAAATAGACTCACGGGCATGATTGACACCCAATGCATAGGTACTCGTCGCCTCACCTATGCATTGAACATGATAAACACATAACACATAGCACACAATATCTATTCCCTCACCAAAGTTAGGCAAGACACTTACCCCGGGTCCAAACATAGCAATCAAGCCTCTAATACCGCTTTTCCTTTAGAATCCGACTCCGAAACGATAATATCTAGGCATAATTAACTAAATAATATCAATAATGACTGATTAACACAGTCCCATAACCTAATTATACAATTCCTACCATTCTTCCAAAAATACAAAAATTCGACCCCGGGCCCGCTTGGTCCAAACACGAGGCTCGGACCAAAATCCGATCACCCATACCCCCACGAGTTAGAATATATAATTTGTTTTGAAATCCGACCCCAAATTCCCAAAAACCTAACTCTACCCAAAACCCCTAATTTCTATTTGATTTTAGGATTTTAGGCCTAGATTCTAGTGTTTCATTAAGGAAAAATGGAAGAGTTAGGAGTTAAGGTCACTTACCCAAGTGGCTATGGAGGGAATCTAGCTTGGGGGTCGTCAATGGGGTCTTGGGGAAGAAGGAATTGATGAAGAAGTAAGTATCCCGTAATAAAATTCTGTTTTGGACTTAAAGAATTTAACTGGGCGAATTTGCCCTCTGCAATCGCAGAAGGAAGGGCGCGATCGCAGAAGAGAATCTGGATGACCCTATGCGATCGCAGAAGAGGTTATGCGATCGCAGACAAGAGGGGACCTAGGCTTCTGCGATCGCGGACGTTCTATGCGACCGCATAGTACTCTACCCAGCCCCCACCCCTGACCACATACACTCTATGCGATCGCGACAGTAACTATACGATTGCATAGACCCACTGAACCTCCCCCTCACAACTACACTATGCGATTGCGACTTAGCCTATGCGATCGCATAGAGGAAACCATCAGACACCAGAAAAACATCTAAACACCAGATTTTTCCAACTTTTCACACCCCGTTAGCTACCCGAAACTCACCCGAGCCCTCGGTTCTCAAAACCAAAAACACACACGGCTCCCAAAACATCCTACGAACTTATTCAAGCTTTTAATTCACCAAAATATCATCAAAATCAATGAATTAAACCTCAAAACTCATAGAAATTCCTTAAAACCTCATAAAGCTTAATTATTCCAATTTTGATCCGAAACACGTCATTTCAAGTTCGTTTTACACCAAATTTCACAGATAAGTCACATAACATATACTAAACCTGTTCCAGGCTCCGAAACCATAATACGGGCCCAGTAACACAGTTTTCACATCAATTATCATTTTCAAAAACCTTTATTATTTTCAGAAAATAATTTTCTTTAAAAATTCATTTCTCGGGCTTGGGACCTCGGAATTCGATTCCGGGCATACGCCCGAGTCCCATATTTTCTTACGGACCCTCCGGGACCGTCAAATCATGGGTCCGGATCCGTTTACCAAATATGTTGACCAAAGTCAACTCTATTTCATTAATTATTATAAAATTCCATTTTCATCAAGTTTTCACATAAAGGTTTCCCGGCAACACGCGTGGGCTGCACACGTATATCAAGGTGAGATTAACGAAGGCTTTCGGGGCCTCGGAACACAGATTTAGCTAGATTTACTTAGGATGACCTTTCGGGTCATCACATGCATAAGGCTAATCTCTGCCTTCCACTTGCATGAGGCTAAGCTCTGCCTCCATCATGCATGAGGTTAAGCTATACCTCCACTCTGCATAAGGCTAATCTCTGCCTTCATCTGCATGAGGCTAAGCTCTGCCTCCATTTGCATAAGTCTAACTCCGCCTTCCCTTGCATAAGGTTAATCTCTGCCTTCCATTTGCATAAGGCTAATCTCTGCCTCCCCTTGCATGAGGCTAATATCTGCCTTCCATTTGCATAAGGCTAATGTCTGCCTTCCCTTCCATGAGACTAAGATCTGTCTCCATTTTGCATGAGTCTAAGCTCTGCCTTCCCTTGCATGAGACTAAGCTTTGTCTCCATTTTGCATGAGGTTAAGCTCTACCTCCACTCTGCACAAGGCTAATCTCTTCCTTCAGTTGCATGAGACTAAGCTCTGTCTCCATACTTGCATGAGGCTAAGCTCTGCCTCCAATTTTCTCTTTCACCGAGACTAAGCTATGTTTCTCAAGCATTATTTACTTCGCTCCTCTTTCGGGCTAAGCTCTGCCCTCCATTTCCCAAGACTAAGCTTTGTCTTGTGGACATCATATTATTGCATTTCATGGGCTGAAATATCGCCAACATGTCCAAAGGCGTCATAGTCTAACGACATCATCCTCATAGACGGAAGACACCATGTCATGGCCTGAGGATCTCTCTCAATCTTGCATATCATTATTCAAGGGCGTCATAGTTTGGAGGCACCATCTTCATGGCCCGAGAACATCATTTCATGGCCTGCGGATCTCTCATCAAACAATTCATGGCCTAGTACATCGTGGTCTAAGGACATCATCCCTAACCGTCCAAAGACAACTTTCATAGTCCAAAAGGGAACCTCCATCATGTTTAAATTTATGCACAATATATGCTTGTAGTATTCTTATTTGCAGGTGACCTGGCGAGCAACGACTATCCCAGCAGGAGCGATCCCGCTCCAGTTCTCCCAACAATATCAAACCCGATCTCCCCGTAAACCGTTCACTCGCTCGTCCTTAGATGTTGCGTCCATTCTTACGATGATTTCACCGGTATACTTCGCCGATGAATCCGGAACTACATACAACCTAATTTTTGTAAAACCAGGGATATGTAGGCAGCTCAAAAGCCAGAGTACGACCTAAATCTCCCAAACCATTTCGCTCGGTCAAAATTAGCCATCATATCTTTACCCGACAACTCTTTCGTCCTTTCCAGGTAAAGAGGGGCAGTTGTTGATACCCAATTTTTTACCAAATATTTTTTATTGCATATATACCTTCAAAAATCATGCATTACTAGCAATTGGTATTTTTCCATGATTTTTCTATAATTTTATTAATTTTTCCAGTATTTTATTCCCAATAAATAATTATAAAATTTCATCACAAATGATTTCAAGAGCTTTCCTTAATTTAATTTATTTTTTATGGTCCTAATAAGATCAATTTATTTCATAATTAGCCAAACTGGCATCTTTTGGCTATAATTATAATAACTTTGCAATATAGCCCAAGCATACAATTTTGTACTGTTTGTTACTAGAAATTAGTCCTTTGTATTTTAAAATACTAAACAATCCTTTTAAACTATTTTTCTATGCATGAAATTCATTTTTCATACTAGCTATTTTATAAATTATTTTAACTAATTTGAATTGGATATTTAACAAATAGCCTATTTCATTTTAATTTTAGCCTAAACTAAACCAGCCCAAACCTTAACTAAACCAGCCCAAATACTCCCGGCCCAATCCACTAATCCTACCCGACCCAATCTGATTAAATCTTGGTCGTTGATCAATTTTGATCAACGACCCAGATTCGCCCTTACCTAATTTAACCTAAACGGCCTACCCTCATTCTCTTATCACTCACCCGCCGTCACTCCCACATTCTCTCTCAAGCCCCCTCTGCCTAACCATGGCTTCCACTCACCGACCGTATGCTCACCGGTAATAATTGTGGCTCCACCACCACCCCTAGCCTCAGTGGCTCCCCCATGCCGGATTCTTTACATCTCTGAGGTACTCAAGGGACCAGTGGTTGTTCACTCACAGCCATGGCCTGTTCTTGCCGTTCTCAGGCCACCTTGGCCCGTCCGAGTAAGATCTTTCGATTTTCGGCTAAATCTAGGGCTTCTAGGCCAGAATCTCTCTATCTCTGGGTTATCTCTCTCAAAACCCTAATTTATCTCTCAACTCTTTAGATCTGTAACAGATCTGAGAGTATTTTGAGTTATTTTACTGTTTTCCATGAGAATTTTTCTGATTTTTTAAAGCGTCTCTTTGTCTCCAAAACTAGGGTTTCTTAACTTCTCTCCAAAACAACTTTTCCCTGATTTTAAGTGTTATTCTATAATTTTTACTGTGTTTAAACGGTTTTATTTGGGGTTTCCCTTTAACCTGATTAATTATGTTAAAAACCCATAATTTCTTGGCTTAGTCTTGGTTCCTGAGTTGTCTTTGCTGATTTGTTCATTTCAATTGTCTGTATGTCTGTTTTTTCATGAATATGTTCTGAGTTTCTGTGATTTCTACCCTATTACGCTTATTAGGGTTTCTGACTTGTTTCTTCCCGCCTATATCATGTTTAATTTGTTTATTGACAAAAATTGGTGGTAATTTCCCCTAATCAGTACTAGTTTCTATTTGAATCCCTGATTTCCTGTGATTGATACCCTTTACTGATTTCATGTGGTGATGTACTTTACTAATTTCCGGTTTCTAAATTATTTTTTCTTGCCTTATTATGTGGTCAACTACATTATTTACTGATTCTTAATATTGTTTCCATAATTAGGACTTTCTGAACCTAGCCCTAATTACTTGTTCTATACTTGAACTATTTGAAGTCTTTCCTTATTTGTTACATATGATTTCTATCCATACTTGTTACCTGTTTTTCTAACGTTTGAACTGATTCCCTTAATTAAGGGAGTACTTAGACTGATTTGCTCTAATTGATTCCGAGTTCTATAATTAATTTCTTAAGTTATTTTATATAGCTTTCAAACTATTACATATACTCCTCTCTTTATAGTCTTATAGACACGAACTCACATTAGTTCACAACTCTCTCATACACTCAAAGCTCTTCTGCTTTTTTTGTTACTTGCTATTATTATTGAATTAGCCGGCTGTAAGCCAAGGCTAATTATTGCACTCTCCTGTTCTTCACTTTGTGTTTACTCTCTTTACTGGTATGTGCTGATTTTAAATTCAAGCTCCCAAACCAATGTGTTTCCTACTGCTTCAGTTTATCATATTCCTGATATATTTTTGTCTATTGTTTTGCTGTTCGACATGTAATTGACCTGTTTACATCATTGCTTCACCCAACATGTTAGTTATGTCCTACCCTTTTAGGATCAGCATGTTTACTCCCCCTTGTAGTCTGTCTCAACGTGACTCTACTCTGTTTTTGAATGCTTGTCTATTTGTTGTCCAGTTCTGACATGCACCTATTTTTGCAAAACTCATTTGTTACCCTAAGTTGTCTTGACGCTATGCTTAATCATGTCTAGTACTTATATGTCCTCACTATTGCTATGAAATCCTATACTATGTCATCTCCCAATCCCATGAACCCTCTAAAGCACTTCTAATTCTAAAACTATGTTCTAATTGGCACTCCTGAATCCATGTCTTATATTTGCACTATTAGCTACCCCTTAATTGCAAAGGACTTCTGTTTATTATATGTGTATTATGTGTTCCCAGTCACCAATTATCCCTGTGTGAAGGGTTGTTATTTGAGTATTGCTGAACTTGTTTGGCTCCATATTTGATCTGTTGTTTGTTTGATTACACAACTCTTGTCAAAATTGTTTTACTGCTAAACAACTCTCCTATTTTATAAAACTACTTCAACTAAGTCTTTTTTTTTAATACTGCTTTCATATTAAAACCTTTTCAAAATTATGTCAAGCACTCTCACTCTACTATTAGGTCCTTAAGTTCTGCCCCTCCAGTGTGTGACTGCCTTGGGATCCCTGTGAGATCCCTCTGAACTCTGATGCGCTGGGACTGGCTCTTCGACACTGCACTTACTCAGTTCTGGTTATGAAATCTGGGTGTGAGCACTGCCCGAGATCCTTGAGGTCCTTAGGGAACTCTGACACACCCGGACATGAAAAAGCTATGAAACTTTGGCATATGAGGCTATGGACAGTTTGGTACATTTGGGCCTACTTCAGACTCCCTATAGTTTAACTTCTTCTTTTCCTTTATCTATTTATGTAATTTATCAAGCTGGTCTGTAATAATTATTTGTAAACAAATATTGGGTATGACTAGTGAAATAGGGAGGGTAGCTATGTAGTTTCATCAATATTACTGGGTAGAAACCATGCCTTAGGCTTTTACATTCCCTATATCTGCATTAGAACCCATGCTTAGGACCATCATATTCATTCAAACCATGCCAAACATGCATTAGATATAATGCCTTCAAGGCTTTCTTGTTTACTGCTTTAATGTATAACATGTGTATGCTTACCACTTAGAAATCCTGCTTTTAGGATAATTAACGTAAACTGTTGCTACATGTGCATTCATTAATCATGCTTAACAATTCTGTAGATCTTATAACCATGCCTTTATGAATTCTGTCACTTGCATGCTAGATACCATGTTTAAGGGTTCGATTGCATTTGCTTAGCCACGCCTAATTTAAACTACTGATTCATGGAAAGAGGTATAAAACAAATCTCACATATGATTATCATGTTTTAGATAAAAACTGGTAACAATCCCTGCATTTTCATAACACCTAGAACAACATGCTTTTAGGCAAAAACAATTTCTGAACTGTCTAATAATTCTGGTAGTTATTATGCACAAATCCCACGCCTAGGCAAGCCTTAGGTAATCAATATCTTTTTTAAAACTAGACAACTGTTTGATTGTGGTTACTGTCTAAAGGTTAACATGCTTAAAAATCAGTAGACAAACTGATTAGGGTCCTGCTTCTAAGTCTATGAAATAAAGCTGCATATTTCTGTGCTTGGTATTCACTTAGATATCCTGTCTTTGGATCCTGTCAAATAAAATTGCCCCCTCGTTTGTGTTTGAGACGTGTTGATTATGTGAATTACCTGTGAAGGTAAATTTGATCCTCATAATTGCTTCGTGCACTTATCTGATCAGTCCAATTTGTTCTTGCCTGTCGCTTAGCATTTTATCCATTTTAAAACCATAAGGGTATGTCTAGAACTACCTATACTTAGAGGTCCTAAATTCCTCCAGGACCATTAAGAAGGGACGGGTAACAACACGCATAGAGATCGCTAAATAAACTCGCTTAATAACCGCTAAAAGGTGGGGTAAAGGGTAGATATGGATATGATGACCGGTGCACTAATGCCACATGTAGCCCCTCACCGAGGAGTGATTACCGGGAATTGCATTGATGTGATCCTATAGGATAAACAACTTAGGACCCCCCCTATCCCTTACATATGTATGTGTAGACCATAAATCTTTAAACCTTATTACATATGTATGTAAACATAAATCTTTTAAACTTTATTACATATGTGTGCTTAGACTGCAAATATTTTCAAACCACTATTTGTTTACTTGTTTGTATATGACTGCCTATTTGCTACTTGTTTAAATTCACAAAGCTTGTTTGGCCGGGAACCAAAATTGTGGACTTTAAGGGGTGCCTAACACCTTCCCCTTGGAGTAATTTCAAGCCCTTACCCAATCTCTGGTTATTCAATTAGTATTATTGTGACCCTTAATAGGTTCCCTAACGCGCCTTAATTCGTTAGGTGGCGACTCTTCAAATCCTTACATCCCTTATCCCAAAAGGAAATGAGTTGTCCCAATAATGTCAAAAACCCTGACCGATCCGAAAGGAGAGGAAAAAAGGGGGCACGACAAAGATAATGGTTGTTTTAGGAAATTATGAGAAGGTATCTGGGCAGTTGATCAACAAACACAAATGTGGATCATGGAATTCAACAAGAAGTAGGGATGATTACTGGCTTTGCAAGAGGAAAGTTCCCTTTCACTTACCTTGGCTGCCCTATTTTCTATGCTAGGAGAAGAAAAGAGTACTATGAAGAACTAATCAAGAAGGTGAAAGCCAAGCTACACTCATGGAAGGGTAAACTGTTATTCTTTGAAGGGAAGGCAACGCTGATCACTAGTGTATTGCAAAGCATGCCAGAACATATGCTATCAATACTTGATCCTCCAAAAAACATATTGGAGCATTTACACAAGCTATTTGCAAGATTCTTTTGGAGTACAATGGAAGAAGGAAGAAGTAGACACTGGTCATCTTGACAAAACATATGTCAACCTAAAGAAGAAGGTGGACTAGGATTTAGGTCTCTCAATGATGTATCTAGGAAAATGTTTGCAAAACTTTGGTGGAGATTTAGGACTACGAAGACTTTGTGGTCTAACTTTATATGGAACAAGTACTGCAAGAAGGAAATGCCAACTGTGGTGCAGTTCAGAAAAGGATCACATGTGTGGAAGGAAATACTGAATGCAAGAGAGGAGGTGGAACATGAGATTCTCTGGGAGATGAAAAGTTGAACAACAAATATATGGCATGAGAACTGGACTAGATTAGGGGCATTATATTCATGTTCTTCCGGAAGACATTCCAATTGATGAAGAACTACAAGAAGTGGCAGAATTGAGGCAAGGGAACACATGGAATGATGCACTTATGAATCAACACTTTACTGAAGAGATTGCTTAACATATAAGATCAAACATACATTATGAATGAAGTGAAGAGTATTGGGACAAACCATACTGGATGCCAACCCCATCAGGCAAGTTTAGTGTGAGTAGTGCCTGGAAAATCTTAAGACATAGGGCAACCCTTAATCGGGAGAATAGGCTCATGTGGACAAAGGGTCTGCCTTTCAAAATCTCTTTCTTTCTATGGAGATTGTGGAGGCAAAAGATTGCAACAGATGATATGTGGAGAAGACAAAGCCAAATGGTTATGTCCAGATGTTGGTGTTGCCAACAACCTCAAGAGGAGTCCATAGAACATATATTTGTTAAAAGTCCTACAGCTTCTAAGGTGTGGAAATTATTTATGGGAGCTGCTGGAATAGCAGTGCCTTTGATTCTACTAAAGCAAGTGATTAGACATTGGTGGAATGCAAAGTGCCGCCCTAAGTTGAAACCTCTATTTCAAGCAGCTCCTGCCATCATCACTTGGGAGCTTTGGAAGAAAAAGAATGCAGGAAAGCATGTGGGATCAGTATCTACTAATAGGGTAATACATGAAGTCAATAGGACACTGCATCAATTGGAAAAGGTAAGGTATGCTTGGCTTCCAAACATTCCAGTTTTATGGATATATATGATCTTGTTTTTTGAACGATATAAACCAATGGTGATCACAAGACGAGTATCATGGAAACTGCCTTACAATGGATGGTATAAGTGCAATACTGATGGGGCATCAAAGTGAAATCCTGGACCAAGTTCACTTGGTTTCTGTGTGAGAAATGACGAAGGTGACTTGGTGTATGCAAGGGAAATGGACTTAGGGGAAACAACCAATGTAGTAGCTGAAGCTAAGGCAATAGTGCAAGGATTGGAGTAATGTGTTGAACATGAGCTACACCCCCTCATTTTAGAGACCGATTCTATGGTAATGAAGAAGGTGATTCAAGGGGAGTGGGATCCCCCATGGGTAATTGCACATGAAGTGAATAGAATTAAGGAGATGAAGGAGAATTTCAATGTGGTCATTTAGCGTGTGTTCAGGGAAGGCAACACATTGGTAGATGTTTTTAGCTAACCTTGTGTTTTCTTTTGCAGGTACACTGGAGTTCCAATCATTCTCTGAACTGCCTAAAGCAGGGAGGAGGTTAATCAACCTTGAAAAATGTCACGACCCAAAACCGGTCCAGGTCGTGATGGCGCCTAACGGCGAGGTAACGAACAATAATAAAAATGAAAGTGCGGAATACAATAACAACGTGGGGTAGGGCCGTAGAAAACAAGCTGAACCACAGCTAGGCCCAGTACATATACAACCCCGATAACTATAACAAGTGCGTGCCAGGACTAGTGTCACAGTGTCAACGGGCGGCTACATAGATACAACAGTAGAAATACATATACAAAATATACAAGCCGCAGTCTGGAACAAAAGACTGAGCAAAATGAAACTAGAAGGCCCCAGAGGTGCTGTCAGGAGAACGCAAGAAGACATCTCACCGTGTGGAGCGACGCCACGATCAGTACCTATCAACAAGCGGACGACCAGACGAACCAGCCTCAGTACCTGCACAGTCAAGTGCAGAAAAGAAAGGAAGTGCAGCATGAGTACATATAAACAAATATGTACCCAGTGAGTATCCCGTCTAAACTCGTAAAGAGTAGTGACGAGAGGTAGAATA
>MDKH01178081.1:0-61256 GCA_005239495.1 Nicotiana undulata
TTCAAGCAAGCAAATCCCTGTACTGGTGTCTCTACCCCTCGACACCGCATTTCCTTCATTTTGTAATAGCTTTCATTATTGCAATCCAGCTTTCATCATTTCAAACATTATTACTGTTCTCTCAATTGTTGGCATTGGTTTTCCCACACGGCACTGACAATCTAGTCTAGCGTGTGGCGGGGACCTCATTTGGCGGACAACAACCACCCTGACATTGGTTGCTTAGCCTTACGTCGCCCTTCCAAAGCATCTCAGGAAGGCGCCGCGTAACAGCGCTCATGCAGCAAAGGAAGCGTGCTTATTTTCTTTTTCTTTTTTTTTTTGTTTGCTGATTTAAACTCTGTTGGTTTGTTTTTACTGAAAGGGTCAAACCTACTCTTATACTATTAGATATTATTTAAAATTATCCTTCGTTATACTATTTGGTCAATTGGGTGCCTATTTAAAATACTCAAATCCATCTCTTAACCGCCCCATAACCCGATCATAAACCCGTCACTCTCAATTATCCTTTAGTTCTCCCCACTAGCACGAAAAAAATCCCACCCTATTCGGATCTATCTCTAACCCGAATCTATTTGTCAAATCTTCCTCTTCGTCTAAAGCTTCTCTCAGCTTCCACTGTTTGTTCATGACATCATTTTAATATTTGAAATTCAAATATAACAAAAACATAGTGGGTAAGCAACCCCTTTTAGGTTATTAAGCTTAAAGTACCATTTTTTTTCTTTGATTAAATCCTTTTAACTTTCTCACCAATCACTTTCCCCAACTAACACTTTTTCTCTTCAAAAAACCTTAAAGACCACACTTTTATTCACTAAAAATTGAGGATTCTTCAAGATCTTGACATCATTTTGAATTTATGCTGAAAAATTGAAACACTTAGCAGCGTTACGACAAGGTCGCTGGAGCAACAACTTTAGAGGATCGTTAGATTCGTTGTCGGATGGGCCTGTTAAGTCTCCAGCAACTATTTTCTGGCTTGTGCTAGCTACATGAGGTTTGCTCTTTGATCAGTTTAGTTCTGCGTTTTAGATTTTCACGCTTAGTGTTATTCCTTTTTTTCATTAATAGTTCTTCACCATCTCCAAACAGTGTTTTATTTCATGATCCGGCTAAGATGATGTCATTATCCGGTAATAGTACAACGACGATGGAGGAAGAGGTGGCGGTGCTAAGGGGGAGTAGTAGTAGTAGGGTGCTGGTAGGGCGGCGTGGGATATTAATACAGCCGCCACCCAAATGCTACTTAGTAGTAGGGTGCTGGTAGGGCGGCGTGGGATATTAATACAGCCGCCACCCAAATGCTACTGAGTAGTAGGGTGCTGGTAGGGCGGCTCTTAAGGGAGCCTTCGGGTATTTTAAATTGGGGATAGGTAAGTGAGTATCAGTCTGGGAGTGACACGTGGCTTGCCATTTAAATTAGGGTTAGATTTGAATAAAAGTAAAATAGTAGGATCCAGTCGACTAAATAGTATAACGAAGGATAATATTAAACTATATCCGATAGTACAAGGCCAATTTTGACTTTTTCCGTTGTTTTTAATATTAACAAGGATGTATCCCTGGATGCTAGGGTTGTTCATTTAGTTCGGATAACCGAAATCCGAATCGATTCATTCAATTTTGGATTTCGGATTGGATCGGATTGTATTTTTATTACAATTTTGGATTTTGGATCAGATTTGGATTGTATAATTTTAATACGATCTGATCCGAAATTCGAAATTATTAGGGCATGTATAAATACTGAACATTAATTTCGGATAATTAGTACTTCCTTTAGCTATATTGACACCATAGTACTCTCATAATTGCAGAAACATGATTTTTTTTATTGTATTGCCTCTTTTACAAAGAAAATATACATATGAATTTGTAACTTTAAGGCATAATAATCCTATCCGAAAATCCGATCCGAAATATGCTAAATCCGATCTGATTCGATCCATGCACGGTCCTACTTGTAAAATTCATATATGGCTGGTACCCCCTGTGGAATATATGAGTGTTAATACAAATTCAATACAACAAAAATAAACATCGTAACACAAAGAAATAAGAGTTGAACCCCAGAAAGAGGTTTTGTGAAGATATCCGCAAGTTGAGCTTTGGAGGGAACGAAGGAGAGAGTGATTAGGCCTGAGAGAAACTGTTGTCGCACAAAGTGGCAGTCAATTTCGACGTGCTTTGTGCGTTCGTGGAAGACGGGGTTACGGGCGATGTGAATTGCTGCTTTGCTGTCAGAGTGGAGAGGAATTGGTAAAGTGATGGGTGCAGATAGACCCTCAAGAATTCGAACCAACCAGGTAAGCTCTGCAGTAACTCTTCTCATAGATCGATATTCTGCCTCTGCAGATGATAAGGAAATTGAAACTTGCTTCTTAGATTTCCAAGAAATGGGAGCACCTCCTAAGGTGATAAAGAATCCACTGATGGATCTTCTTGAATCTTTGCAGGAAGCCCAGTCGGCATCACAGAAGGCATGTAAAGAGAATGAAGCCTCAGCAGAAAGAATAATGCCTTGTCCTGGATTAGAACTCAGATACTTGAGTACACGCAAAGCAGCACACAGGTGAGACACACACGGTTTCTGCATATATTGACTTAGGGTAAGTACTGCAAAAGAGAGATTTGGTCTGGTATTTGTCAAATAGTTTAGCTTTCCTACTAGATGACGATACTCAGTTGGGTTTTGCAGGTATTCTCCATCTTCACTTGAAGCTTTGAAGCAGGATCTAGAGGAGAACTGACTCGAGGCAGATGGGATACGTCAAACTCCTTTAGCATATCTAAGGTAAATTTTCTTTGATTGATTATAAAACCTGCTTTTTCCCTCAAAACTTCCATACCTAAGAAATAGTGTATATTTCCCAGATTCTTAACTTTGAATTCAGTATTCAAGAAATCCTTTATGCCTTGAATTTCTTCTAAGTCATCTCCTGTGATTAAAATGTCGTCAACATAGACAACTATGATAGATATAAGGCCTCCCTTGAATTTAAATAACAATGAATAGTCATTCATTGATGATGAATAACCCTTAAAACTTAGAGCCCCTGCAAGCCTAGCATACCATTGTCTAGATGCTTGTTTTAGACCATATAGAGACTTCTTTAAGAGACATACATGATTAGGACTGGGAGGATTCAAACCTGCTGAAAATTTCATGTATACCTCTTCTTGTAAGTCTCCATGTAGGAAAGCATTGTTGACATCCAGTTGAGAAACATTCCAATCTTTCTTGGCTGCAACAGTGAGAAGGCACCTTATGGTTGTCATCTTCACTACTGGTGAAAAAGTTTCACTGTAGTCTAAGACTTCTCTCTGAATGTACCCCCTTACAACTAACCTTGCCTTTAGCCTTTCAATTCTTCCATATGATAAGTTCTTTACCTTGTACACCCATTTACATGGTAAAGCTCTTCTCCCCTTAGGCAACTCAACTACATCCCAGGTCCCGGGCGTGGTTGTCCTTTAGAGCCTTGATTTCTGCATTCATGGCCTCTATCCATCCTGAATGTTGACAGGCCTGGCTAAAAGTGGAAGGTTCTGTTAGGATAGAAAGTGATTGTATTATATGCTGATTGTTAGGTGACAAGGAGGAAAAACAATATTCAGTAGGTTGACAAGGTTGAGAAAAACAGGTTGTGGCTAGATCTGTGAGCATGATGCTACTGCATACAAATTCCTTTAGGTAGTTTGGCTGTGTAGACATTCTTCCTGACCTCCTTAGTGATAAAGGTTCTATAGGTGTGCTAGGAGATGTTCTGATATGTGATGGTTCTAGGCTAGGGAAGGTTAGAGGTGATGATTGTGGTGAAACTGAGTGGTGATGGGAAAATTGATTGGGACTTGGTGACTGTGGTGTCCAAACATCTGTAGAATCATGTTCTGGATCATTAGGTTGCATTTGGTCTGTGGTTGAATAGGTAGGTTCTGTGGTGAAGGATGAGTTTGGGAAGATAGTATGATGTGGTGCATTGACCTTTGCAAAAGGAAAGTGTGACTCATGGAATGTCACATCTCTTGAGACAAATACTTTCCTTGTAGACAAATCCAGCAATTTGTATCCTTTTTCTGTTGAAGAGGATATCCAAGTAAAACACAAGTTGTTGCCCTTTCATCAAACTTTCCTCTCCCCTGTTTCAAAGTAGATGCATAGCATAGACATCCAAAATTTCTTAGATAATCATAGTTAGGCTTATGATGAAATAGAATCTCATATGGTGTCTTTCCCTGAAGAACCCTAGAAGGCAACTTATTAAGAATGTGGGTGGCAGTGAGAATTGATTTACCCCAATATGATATAGGAATCCTGGATTGAAACATTAGACCTATAGCAATTTCTAAGAGATGTCTATGTTTCCTCTCAGCAATTCCATTTTGTTGAGGTGTCTCTACACAAGATAACTGATGCATAATACCTTGTGAAGCAAGGAAAGCTGCCTATTGTATCCCTTTTCCTAATTCTAAGGCATTATCAGATCTTATCACTTTCACTTTTGTGTTGAACTGCCTTTCAATCATGGACAAAAAGGATTTGAGCATAGGGAAAGCATTGCTTTTAGAGGATAGCAAGAAAGTCCATGTTCCTCTACTATAGTCATCTACTATAGTAAGAAAATACATGAACCCATTATAGGTATTAGACTTGTAAGGACCCCATGTATCTATATGAATAAGATAAAAAATGTTTCTGGATTTAATGGTACTGACAGGGAAAGGCTTTCTTGTTTGCTTAGCTTTAGGACAGATATCACAAATAAAATCAGTATTTGATTTACAATGAACAAAATCTAAATGTTTCATTGCTGAAAAAGGAACATGTCCCAACCTTACATGCCAGAGTTTTACATCAGGAATAGCATTAATATGGATAGGACCAGAAAAAGACATGGAATCACAAATGGAATTTCTTCCTTTTTGAATTGAAAGTACATTACTACTGAGAAGACCTTTAGACTCAAGACTGCTAGGATCTAAAATGTAGAGTCCCTCTCTAACTTCACCAAAAGCTTGTGGACTCTTCATTGAAAGGCCCTGCAACATGCACCCAATAGATGTGAGTAAGACATCATACTTGAATTGAATACAAAATCTATGTACTGACAGTAGGTTGTATTTGAAATCTGGAACATGTAAAACATTGTTCAAGACATGACCTGGCAGAATATGAACACTCCCTATATGAGTAACAATTACCTTGAAAGAATTAGGCAAATTGATGTTCAAAGGGACAGGAAGTTGAGTTAGTGATAAGAAAGAATTAGGATCAAAGCACATATGTTCTGAGGCACCTGAATCAATGATCGAGGTGTCAGGACTTAGAGTAGTGAAAACTGAACCTGAGTGTTTTAGAATAGTATCAGCAACTGCATTAGCATTGATTCCTGATTTTCCTGCTTGTGCCAATTTTGCCTGCTTGTACATGTTCATCATTTCTGCAACTTGTTCTTTATTAAGTTGCTGCCCAAAACTGCTGATGTTTTCACTGTTCTCCCCATCCTGATTCTCATGATCTTGATGTGTCAAAACTACATTTGCCTTCATCTGGTTTTGTTGATTCTTCTGATTTGTGAATACAAAATCATCTGGAAATCCAATGATTCTGTAGCAATCCTCTTGAGTATGCCCTGTTTTCCCACAGTAAGTACAAGATACATTTGGATTGTACCTCTTCTTTGCCTTAAACTTTTGTTGTGGTTTGGCAAACCTATGCCTTGAATTGGTGAATTTTGTTCCTATTGCTGCTCCTTTTTGTGTCTGATTCCTGAAGTTCTGAAGGTTTCTCCCATGTCCAGTGACCATGAAAGCAACAAAATCGAGCTAAAAGTTGGGCATTAGGTTGCTTTCCATCTCCTGCTGCCATGAAAGCCAAAGAGTCTGGATTGTAACTTGCATTTGCATAAACCTCCGTTTGATTCTCATCTTGTAGAAGTAAAGAGTAGGCTATATCTATGCTAGGCAAGGGATTCATCATGAGTATGTTTCCTCTTGCTTGTGCAAAGATGTCATTTAAACCCATTAGAAAGTGAATCAGCCTTTGATCTTCAAGAGATTTAGTTAACTTTGTCTTTCCTTCACAAGTACATACACACGAGCAGCATATGACAACATTCAAAGCATCTAGTTCATCCCACAATCGTTTAAGTTTAGTAAAATACGTTGCAATATCATTGTTTCCCTGTGCTAATCCTGAAAGTTCCTTTTGTAGGTGATACAACTTGGCTCCATTTGATTTTCCAAATCTTTGTTCCAAGCTATCCCAAAGTTCCTTCGCAGTCTTGGAGTAGATGACACTGTCGACGATGTCCTTGGAAAGAGTATTCAAGATCCAGGAAATGACCATGTCATTCACGCAACTCCATTGGTCATAATCTGGAGATTTGAGGTCTGGGGGTTGACAGGTTCCATTGATGAACCCGAGCTTCTTCTTAGCTGATAAAGATAACAAAATGGACCTCCTCCATCCTGGATATCCCCTTCCATCGAACAAGGTGTTGACTAGAGACATCCTAGGAGAATCTGAAGGATGAAGAAAATAGGGATGATTGACTCCATTTTCAACAGTGGTTTGAACCACAGTGGTCTCAGCAGCGTCAGCCATGGAGAATCAAAGATGATTTTGACAGAAAATAAAATAATAGAAAGATTACGTTTTCCAGAATCGAGTTATGGCTCTGATACCAAGAAAGAATAAGAGCTGAAGATGTGGAAATATTTTCTGTGTATATTCAATTCTGCAATGTAATCTATATATACAAAAAAAATGGAATCTAGTCTAAACAAACTTTTGCCAAGTGGCACTACTTCACTAGTCTATTTCTAACTAATTTTGTAACAAACATAGGGAATATTTACAAAGAATAATCCTATTTACAATGCTATCAGATTTTGTAACTGCTGGGCTTCTCTCATGTTTTGGGCCAGGAAAATTTCTCAAGTCATAGAGGCCCATTCCGTATTAAGCCCAAGACAAAATGGGACCAACCCATTTGCTTCATAGTATGTATCGAAGGGCAGATAACATTGAAGACTTATGTTTTCATTGTGTCTTCTTCTTTGTTCTTCTTCTTCTCTGCATTTCTTCATCTTCTTCACGATTTATCTCAAGACTTGACGCCATGGGCTCGCATGACATTAGCCGCATATCCATAGCTTTTTTGGCCAAAATGTTTTTTTTTCAAAGTTAAGGTGTTTGGCCAAGTTTTTTTAAGAAAAAAAAAGTGTTTTTGAGTAGAAGTAGAAAAAAGTAGCTTTTTCGTATAAGCACTTTTTACTTTTTTGAAAAGCGCTTTTGAAAAATATATACTTAGAAGCACTTTTAAAAGCTTGGTCAAACACTAATTGTTTTTCAAAATTGTTCTCTAAATTAATTAGCCAAACACAAATTATTTCTCATCAAAACTACATTTTTTAAAAACACTTCTTAAAATTTTAAAAGTTTGACCAAACATTCTACGAGAGGGTCAGTAGTGTGGTAGACGCTTTTGCTGGCTATGGACAGAAGGAACGTACCCCTATACGGTTCCAAAAGAAAAGAAAAGAAAAGAAAACTTTTAAAATTACCAGGACCAACTTAATTAACACAATAGATTGTGTAGGAGGTGATTTCAAGAGTTAAAAAAAGAGCGTAAATTTGACCAACAAAGTTTAGAGTGGGAATACAAAATGCTGATTTTTCTATCTTTCTGGAAAATAAGATTTAAACATTCTGTAGT
Source organism: Nicotiana undulata (assembly GCA_005239495.1). Taxonomy (NCBI): domain Eukaryota; kingdom Viridiplantae; phylum Streptophyta; class Magnoliopsida; order Solanales; family Solanaceae; genus Nicotiana; species Nicotiana undulata. The sequence continues at coordinate 7,728 of MDKH01178081.1, forward strand.
TTCATATTACATGATAGATAAAAAAAAATTTAAAATAATAATTTAATGGTTCTGGAAGAACCCATCATTAGAAGATTTCATTTGGCTTGTCCAATAAATGAAATGACATTATTATTGGTATGAGGCCTCCTTTAATTTTTTTTGAAAAGTGGGAAGGTAGCTATAATAAATGCATATAAATTGTCAAGTAGCATAAAAATTTACAGGGGTAGCTATAGTACATGCATTTCTCAGCCACCAAATTTCTCCATGTGATGATAAAATGAACACGAAAATGTCCTCTCGATGGTCCTCTCCGTCCCTCTTCCATTAAAATCTTGCTTCTCAAGAAAGGATTCCTAATATTACACTCCGTCAGATTGGGTAAATTGAACTTCATTCATACATAACAATTTAGGCCTCACGTTAAATTTTGGCTTTAGGCCACATATATGCTTGAGCCGCCCTAGGTACAACTCAGTAATTAAGTTGCCACGTATGTTCGGTCAATGGTCAGAGGGGGTTCAAAATACTGATTTTGAACAATTAGTGTCCGGATAAAACTTCGTTAAATATAAAAACCAGGATAACAAACGCGAACAAGTACAAGTATTTACTAGGCTACTCTACCTTCTTTAAATTATCAATAGCATAGTTAAATTCTATACTTGAAGTTGGTGCACAAGTTGAAGAGCTATATATGAATATCTCCATTTAAATATGATCGTCAATAAGTGACCATTATGTTCCCCAAGTAATGGAGTATTTTTGTTACCTTTTCCCTAAATAAAATTTCTACTAGTTTTTAGTTATGTGGTCTATCCTTTTCCACCACAATTTCTCTGCTCCCAGAAAGAGGTATAAGTACTATACCATTTCAATAACTAAATTAGTAGTAGCAAAAAGGGGGTGTGAATTCCATCCATGGCTTCTCTTTGGCTAGCTCTTGCAGTAGTTGTCCTGTTTTTTCTTCTTAAAGAATTAATGCGAAAAAAGAAGAAACTTCCACCAGGCCCACGAGGGTTTCCAATTCTTGGAAATCTACACATGGTCAGTGAGAATCTTCACCAAGATCTTTACAAAATAGCCAAGAAATATGGTCCCATAATTACTATCCGCTTTGGTCTTGTACCTGTCATTGTTGCTTCCTCTCCTCATGCTGCAGAACAATTCTTGAAAAACCATGATTCCATTTTTGCCAGCAGACCGTACAATGAAGTTTCTCAGTACATCTTTTATGAACGGAGGAATCTTGTCTCAGCCAAATACGGACCATATTGGAGAAACATGCGCAAATTGTGCACTCTGCAATTGCTAAACAATGCCAAGATCCATCAGTTTCAGCCTATGAGGAAACAAGAAGTTGGAATTCTTGTGAATTTCCTCAAAAAGGCTGCTTCTAAAGGCACTGTGATTGATCTTAGTGCTAAAGTTGCATCTCTTAGCGCGAACATGTCTTGCCTCATGATATTTGGGAAGAAGTACATGGACGAGGATCTTGGCGAAAAGGGCTTCAAAGCTTTGATTCAAGATATACTTCACTTGGCAGCATTGCCAAATGTTGCGGAATTCTTTCCATTCCTTCGTGTTCTTGATCTCCAAGGATTCAGTCATCGTATGAAGGAATTAGCTCAACTTTTTGATGGGTTCTTAGAGAGGGTTATCGACGAACATGTTGTTCAATCCACTGAGCAGCAGAAGCAAGCAACAGATATGGTTGATACACTGATGGGCATTATGCAATCTAAAGAAGTTGAATTCGAGTTTGATCGTCGACATGTCAAGGCTGTTTTGCTGGTAATTTTCACTCTAAATAGTCTAATCGTGCATTGGTTTTGTCTGCTATTTATGGTTTTAAACCTTTGTGAATGATGCCCATTATGGTATTCAGAATAATGGAAAACATAAAAGCGCATACTCCTAGTCATATATTGAACTGTTTTGTATGTCATAAAATAGGGAAAATTACCTTATTGGGCTGCCTTCCAAAATAATAGTAGGCAAATATGCATGTTCTGTATAAAGGGCAGCCCAGTGCACTAAACTCCCGCTATGCGAGGGGTCCAGGAAAGGGTCGGACCATACATTTCTGCAGAAGACTGTTTCCACCAAATATGTATGTTTTGTATATTAGGTATAAAGTTAGATATAATATACACTTTATATACTAAGTGTATATGTTTTCTATATGCCGACTAGCGCCTGCAATTAATTTTGGTCGAAAGGCCAAAACGAAAAAAGCCTAATAAAAGATGCAGTATGTTTTTGCTCCTTATCTTTGAATGTAGAATACAAATTTTAGATTTCAAATTTTCAGTATGTTGTGAGTTTAATAGCTAAAGAATATGCTGATATACCCAGGACTTGCTGATAGCATCTACGGATACTTCATCAACAACAATTGAATGGATTCTAACAGAACTTTTAAGACACCCTGATGTGATGAAAAAACTCCAGAGCGAGTTGGAAAAAGTAGTTGGTAAAAATAGAATGGTGGAAGAATTGCACTTAGAAAACCTACAATATTTGGATATGGTCATAAAAGAAGGTTGTAGGCTTCATCCAGTTGCTCCATTATTGATTCCTCATGAGTCTATTGAAGATTGCACGGTTAATGGTTTTCATATACCTAAAGGATCCCGTCTTCTGGTCAATGTTTGGGCAATAGGGAGAGATTCAGACACTTGGCTTGAGCCAGAAAAGTTCAAACCTGAGAGGTTTCAAGGAAGCAACATTGATCTTCGAGGACAAAATTTTCAACTTTTACCATTTGGCTCTGGCAGAAGAAGCTGCCCTGGTTTGCAGCTTGGACTTACCATCGTTCATTTGGTGGTCGCACAATTGGTTCACTGCTTTGATTGGGAGCTACCAAATGGCATGTTGTCAGATAATATTGACATGACTGAAAAATTTGGTTTAGTAACAGCTAGAGCTCAGCATCTAATGGCAATTCCTACTTATCGATTGAATATAAAGTAAGATGCAAAAGTCAAGAAGATGCGCTGCCCATGATTTGAATATGAAAGTAGAAGAGGGGATGGTCAATTGAATTGTAGCCTTTTTAGTAGTCGAAGCACTGAAGAAGTAGTCAACTAAAGTATATAGTAAAGCAGAAATAAATTGCAAGAAATATAAATGACAGGTACATTTTATACTGGTTTGAATCTAATGTGGTATCCTAGTTTAGTCCCTTTGGATTGCAAGAGAGTGATATACGTAAGCTCTTTGTGATAACTTGAGTACAATACTTGGTGGATTTCCTATGCATACCACCAATGTTTTCACCAATTTGTTTTTCTCTCGGTTCATTTGATACAACGCTTATCCAATACTTTTCCTTCTCTCGTTTCTCTTTCATTTACAAAGTAATGCTTCCAATATTCAACTTTGTTTTTCTCTTCTTCAATATATATGGCCGATAGATTTTGAACTTGCCGTTAAGAATATCTTTCCTGATTTCTGGTAAGTTTTCCTTGACTTATGTGAATCTTCATTGATCAGAGATGGATAGAGATATTCAACCCAAAGGATTTGATCGTTGAAAATTATATAGGTCTAATGTTTTCCAAGAATAAAGTTAAGAACTTTTCAAACATTTGCCTTGAAACAGATTATTCTTCCTCTTGTATTAGTTGTGCCTTTGCTTCATTGATTCCTCTTATATCTTCAATCTCCCGGATGGATTGTTCCGGGTCTGTTTTGTACGAACTTCAATCTTAACTTTGGAGTGATTTTCTTGGGGTTTCTTTTCTTTTTTTAAGGTCGAATCATCTTGTTGTCTTGGCAAAATTCATAAAAAGACATCTAAAGTTGGCCCCAGGTATCTATATCAACCCATATTCTATACCCTCATCAATCCACCCCACACCCCTACACCCACCCACCTAACCCCACCGCATGCCTTCTTTCCAAAAATGTTTTTCTTTCGTCACCACCCACCCCCCACTCTACTCCGCAATTTTATTTTATTTTTGTAATTTCAAATTTCTGTTTTTCGTTTTTCTACACCACCCATCCTTACGCCCCCACTAACCCACCCCGCACCAAAAAAAAAAAAATTTTACCTTTTTTTTTTGTAATTTTAAAAATTTTATTTTTGCTTTTTTCTGCAACCCACCCCCACGCACCCCCTACTCCCCCTGCCCCACTGCCCACCCCTTCCCTCGGGAAAAAAATATTATTTTATATATTTTTTGTTTTACTTTTTTCATCTTTCGGTTTACAGGTTCGAAATTTTGCGGTTTTGATAGTTTTGCGGTTCAAAAGTTTAGGAAATTTGTGAGTTCAGAAGGTTGTTGGTTCGAAAGTTTATGGCTTAATGTTTATTGTATCAAAATTATTTATGAATACTCTTGAGAAAATATTTTCCTTAATTTGCGTACCAAACATCAGAAAATAAATAAGATTACTACTTTTTTTTCCAACAAAACATTTTCCACGAAAATATTTTCCGTCATACCAAACACACCCTTAATGATGGAGCTTTATATTAGTGTTGAAATTGTAGGTAGTTGATTGTATATTTGGTGTTGTCTTTATTAAGGTGGTGGCATGAGGGCGGTTAGAGGTTGTGGCTGGGTTGTAAGGGTGGTAAAGAATATGGCTTGATTGGAGATGAAGAAAGTGGAGTTTACAAAAAAAAAAAATTAAGGGCGTTCAAGTTCTCAAATATGAGTGAGACTTACTCATTTTGCTATGTCACCTCGAAGTGTATACGAGACCCACTAAAACTAACATAAAATGTCTATATAGTCATCTATAAGTTAAAGTATGAGATAGATATTTGGGGCCAAATTTAAGTGTCTCTTTGTATTTTGTCCGCTGTCTTAATCAGATACAATTTTGAAGGATTTTGTAGGTTCATTGATCAAGGTTTGACGGAAGAACTTTATAAGTTTCCAAAAATTTAAGATACAGATCAAGAAATTGAATTTCAATTATTTGCGGAAACATATCAATTGATCGAACCCTTGATAAAGGAAAGAGTTGATGTGTATGAATCACTTACATATTCTTCTGAATTTCTTTCCTTGTGTGGTCTCAAACCTCAGAAGTGATTTGGACTTCTTTTTTTGCAATTTAACCATCTTGATGTCATGGGTTAGTAATACCTTGATCTCTTTTTCTGTATGTATTATTGATATATTTTCTTTCCATTTATCTTGTTGTAGCAATCCACACCTCTATAACATACTTTGAGTACCTTAAATTCTTATGGCAGAATACATAAACAGACACATTAACATGAACACCTGAATCAGACTGGCACCACGCGTGCGTTTCAACTATTAAAGTATTGTGAAATTCTTTTTTTTACCTTATACCTTTATTTCACCACAAACACCCGTACCGTTCTTCTTCATCTTTCTCGTTAGTCAACCACTGTTAAAGCACCATTAAAACCTTTGAATGTAATAGTGTAGCGGTACCCTGGTTGTTAATTCTTAAATTATACTACTAAAAACAAAAATATCACTATTCAATAGGCTGAATCACTCCTACAGAACTAGTGACATCATCTTCTCCACACCAAAAAGTGTTTTCATAAAGGGAAAGAAACAAGAGTAGGCTTGATCGGAACGATAATGCTGATAAGAAAGTTTCTCCGGCAATCTATCTAGCCAGAAAAAAATAAGAAAAAAAAGGAGAGAGAGGAGAGGACGAAGAAGAACATGGGAAGTGTCACGACCCGAATTTACCCTCCGAACGGTCTCGTGGAGGCACCTAGTCTCTACGACTAGGTAGGTCTAAATTTGCAGAAAATAAGACAAACAATAATAGAACAGTAAAGAAGAAGCAATACTATAAAACTTAGCCGCTCGACATGTACAACTTATACTTTCTCAAAACCCGGAATGTCACAAATCACAAGCTTTATACGACTGTAGCTCTATACAACGGAAGAAAGAAAATGTGTATATGTATATCTCCTAAGTATGTAATAGAGTAGATGGGACACGTGGGATTCTGCGGACGCTGCAGAATTACCTCGCGGTCTCCTAACAGCTGATGTAGTACTCCTAACCAAAACGTTGCGTACTGGTACCTGGATCTGCACATGGGTAAAACATGCGTAGGAAAGGACGTGAGTACTCCACATTCGGTACTCCGTAAGTGCCAAGTCTAACCCCAGTCAAGTAGTGACGAGGTCAGGTTAAGGCTCTACTGAGTTTGTAAATAAGACAGTTATAAGTTTGAACAGTGACATATAAATAGCTAAAATAAGCAGAATTTAAAGGAAAACTGAAAGAAATAATAAAGAAAAGCCCTCGGCTCAGCACATCATATATCTCAACAGCAAATATGCAATGCAGTACAGGGGGAAAGCTCCTGGATCTCAGTCCATAGTCCCAATTTAAATATGCTATGCAGTACAGAGGGAAAGCTCCCGGATCTCAATCCGTAGTCCCAATTTAAATATGCAATGCAGTACAGGGGGAAAGCTCCCGGATCTCGGTCCGTAGTCCCAATTTAAATATGAGATATAGAATGCTATCGGATACGGCTTAATTAAACAATTCAAGAGAACAATAGGTAAGAATAAGGTAAAACTACCTAAGCATGGAGCAAATAGTTGAAAATACGGGGAATTCAAGTGAAAACAGGTAGGCATGCTCATTCCTATGCTAACTAATCAGTTATAACATGAAGTAGTAATATAGGAATGAAATGAGTTATGTCATGGAAGGAAAAGCTGGAATTTAGCAACCATGACCCGTGTACGCACTCGTCACCTCACGTACACGGCGTCCACATCGTAAAATCAGAATAAAAATACCTAAGAGAAATCCCCAACACATAGTTAGGCAAGCCACTTACCTTGACTGCGCTAATCAACTCAATACCATGCTCTTGCCACGAGTATCCGACTCCGGGTGGCCCAAATCTATTCAATTCGTTTGCAGGATGTAAATATCACTTCAAGGGAACAAAATAGCTAATTATTTCTAAGCTAATACGCGAAATTAGGAAATTCGCCCAAAAAGTCCCCCACATCTCGGAATCGGATAAAAATTATATTTTCCGGTCACTCATTCACCCACGAGTCTAACATATAAGAATCTCTCAAATCGGAGGTCAAACACGCAATCAAAACTCAATAATTTGGTCTATGAAGTTAATCCCATTTTTCCCATTTTCTACCCAAAATTTTCGAAATTAAAGGTTGAATTTAAGATTAGAATCATGGAAATTGATCTATAATTGATAGAAATTACTTACCCAAGTTACCCAGGTGCAAATGCCTCCAAAAATCGCCTCTCCCGAGCTCTCAAAATGACAAATGGTGAAAATAACATAAACCCTCGGAATTGGGTTTTTAAAAAACTGCCCAGACATTTCCTTATGTGATCGCGCACAATGCGCCGCAATCGCGGAGAGTAATCTCCCACGCGCCCAGGATTCCTCTTACGCGAACGCAGCTGTGGGCCTGCGATCGCGGAACTTCAAGACTCAGAGTTTCACGATCGCGTTTGGGGCCTCACGACCGCAAAGGTCAATTGACAAAACTCCCTCAGATCACGGATACACTACGCGATCGCGACCTAGGACATGCGATCGCGAAGGCTAAATTTCCAGCATAATGCGATCGCGGACTTCATCTTGCGATCGCCGAGAAAAACTCCAAGCCTCCCCTCATTTACCTTATGCGATCGCGGATAGAGACTTGCGATCGCAATGAACAAAAAGGCTGTTGGTGAAAACCAGTAAAACCAACAAAGAGTTTAGGCCAAAAACATGCCCGTTTGGGCATCCGAAACACATCCGAGGTCCCCGGGACCTCAACCAAAATTACCAATACACCCTAATACCTCATTAAAACTTGGTCGAGCCTTAAAATCGCATCTCATAACATCAAAATCATCAAATATGCATAGATTCAAGTCTAAGAACTTAGGAAATTTCTAAAATTCATATCCAGTGCCGAAACACGTCAAATCTCATCCAAATGACCTCAAATTTTGCACACAGGTCATAAATGGCATTACGTACCTGTTTTCGCTTCCGAAATTCCATTCCGAGTCAGATATGAAAATCTCACCTATCGGCCAAATTCGCCGAAATTCCAACTTTTGCCAATTCAAGCCTAAATCTACAACCAACCTCAAAAACACATTCCGAACACACTCCTAACTCTGGAATCACCCAACAGAGCTAACGGAGTCGACGAAATTCTATTCCGGATCCATCTTCACATAGTTCTAGGTATGGCCTGATTTCAAAAGCTAAAATCCACATTTAAGGACTAAGCGTCCAAAATCACTCCGGACTTCACCACTCAAAGCTCCGACAAGTTTCAATAACATAAATAGACATGGGAGAAGCAGTTATTAAGGGATCGGGGCGCTAACTCTCAAAACGACCGACCGGGTCGTTACATTCTCCCTCTCTTAAGAAAATCGTTCGTCCTCGAACGAGTATAGAAACATACCTGAAGGTGTGAAAAGATGAGGGTACTGACTCCACATATCCTGCTCGGTCTCCCAAGTCGCCTCCTCGACCGGATGACCCCTCCACTGAACCTTGACTGAGGCAATATTCTTCGATCTGAGCTTCCTGTCCTAACTGTCTAATATATCCACAGACTCCTCAACATATGATAGATCCTTGTCCAACTGGATTGAGCTAAAATCCAAAACATGAGTCGGATCACCGTGATACTTTCGGAGCATGGAAACGTGGAATACCGGATGAACTCCTGCTAGGTTGGGAGGCAAGGCCAACTCATAAGCAACCTCCTCAACCCGCTGCAACACCTCAAAAGGGCCAATGAACCTTAGACTCAGCTTACCCTTTTTCCCGAATCTCATGACGCCCTTCATAGGTGATACCCGAAGCAATACCCGATCACCAGTCATAAATGCCAAGTCACGAACCTTTCGGTCCGCATAACTCTTCTGCCTGGACTGAGCTGTGCGAAGTCTCTCCTGGATCACCTTCACCTTGTCCAGGGCATCCTGAACCAAGTATGTACCCAACAATCGGGCCTCGCCCGGCTCAAACCATCCTACTGGAGACCTGCACCGCCTACCATACAAAGCCTCATATGGCGCCATCTGAATGCTGGACTGGTAGATGTTATTATAAGCAAACTTTGCAAGAGGAAAGTATCGATCCCATGACCCTACAAAATCCATCACATAGGCACGGAGCATATCCTCGAGAATCTAAATCGTGCGCTCGGACTGCCCGTCCATCTGGGGGTGAAATGTTGTGCTGAGATCTATATGGGTACCCAACTCACTATGCAAAGCTCTCCAGAAGTGTGAGGTGAACTGAGGACCTCGATATGATATAATGGACACCGGCACACTGTGAAACCGGACTATCTCGCGAATGTAGATCTGGGCCAATCTCTCAGAAGAATATGTAGTCAACACTGGAATGAAATGGGCTGATTTGGTCAGCCGGTCCACAATCACCCAAATAACATCATGCTTCCCCAAGGTCTGAGGAAGTCCAACCACAAAATCCATGGTGATCCGCTCCCACTTCCACTCTGGAAGCTTAATCTGCTGAAATAATCCTCTCGGTCTCTGATGCTCACATTTGACCTGCTGACAATTGAGACATTTGGCTACAAACTCCGCTATATCCTTCTTCATCCTTCTCCACCAATAGTGCTGTCTCAGATCCTGGTACATCTTCGCAGTACCCGAATGGATGGAATACCGCGAGCTATGGGCCTCCTCAAGAATCAACTCCCGAAGCCCATCTACGTTGGGCACACAAATACGACCATGCATCCTCATCACAACATCATCACCTATGGTCACATACCTAGCATCACCTTGCCGAACTCTATCCTGAAGAGCCCGAAGGTTGGGATCATCATACTGGCGCTCCCGAATGCGGTCATAAAGAGAAGATCGAGCAATAACGCAAGCAAATACCCGGCGAGTCTCAGAAAGATCCAGTCTCACGAACTGACTGGCTAAGGACTGAACATCCAAGGCTAAGGGCCTCTCAGCTGCACAAAGATATGCCAAACTACCCAAACTCTCCGCCCGGCGACTCAAGGCGTCGGCCACCACATTGGCCTTCCCGGGTGAAATAATATAGTGATGTCATAATCCTTGAGTAACTCCAACCATCTGCGCTGACGCAAATTGAGATCCTTCTTCCTGAATATGTGCTGCAAACTCCGGTGATCCATGAATATCTCACAAGGAACACCATATAAATAGTGATTCCATATCTTCAGGGCGTGAACAATCGCCCCCAACTCGAGATCATGAACAAGGTAGTTTTTCTCGTGCACCTTCAACTGTCTGGACGCGTAGGCCATCACCCTACTGTCTTGCATCAACACTGCTCCTAGGCCAATCCTCGAAGCATCACAATAGACTGTATAGGACCCTGAACCTGTGGGTATTACTAACACTGGAGCTGTAGTCAGGGCTGTCTTGAGTTTCTGAAAGCTCTTCTCACACTCCTCGGTCCATATAAAAGGTGCACCCTTCTGGGTCAGTTTGGTCATAGGCGCTGAAATGGATGAAAATCCCACCACAAAACGACGATAATACCCAACCAAACCGAGGAAACTGCGGATCTCAGTAGCCGAAGACGGTCTAGGCCAACTCTGCACCGCCTCTACCTTCTTCGGGTCTACCTTGATCCCATCCGAAGATACAACATGGCCTCAGAATGCCACGGAATCAAGCCAAAATTCACAATTAGAAAATTTGGCATACAACTTCTTCTCTCTCAAAGTCTAGAGTACGATCCTCAAATGCTGCTCATGGTCCTCTTGGGACCGAGAATATACCAGAATGCCATCAATGAACACGATGATGAAAGTATCAAGATGCAACCGAAATACGTTGTGCATCAGGTGCATGAAGGCTGCTGGGACATTGGTCATCCCAAATGACATAACAAGGAACTCATAGTGGCCATATCTAGTCCTGAAGGCAGTCTTCGGGATATCCGGCTCCCGTATCTTTAACTGATGATAACCCGAACGAAGATCGATCTTGGAGAACACCCTAGCACCCTGTCACTGGTCAAATAAATCATCAATGCGGGGCAATGGGTACCTGCTCTTCACGGTCACCTTATTCAGCTGCCGGTAGTTAATACACATACGCATCGAACCATCCTTTTTCTTCACAAATAACACCGGAGCACCCCAAGGTGATACACTGGGCCTGATGAAACCTTTGTCCAGCAACTCTTGCAACTACTCCTTCAACTCCTTCAATTCAGGGGGAGCCATGCGATAGGAAGGAATAAAAATGGGCTGAGTGCCCGGCAACAAGTAAATGCCAAAATCAATGTCTCCATCGGGCGGCATACCCGGAAAATCAGCTGGAAATACATCAGGATAGTCCCTCACAACTGGAACTGACTCAACTGTAGGGGTCTCAGCACTCACATCTCTCAAATAAGCCAAGTATGCATCACACCCCTTTTCAACCATCCGCTGAGCCTTAAGAAAAGAAATGACTCGACGGGGAGTATACTCTAAGGAACCTCTCCACTCTAACCTCGGTAGTCCTAGCATAGCCAACGTCACAGTCTTGGCGTGACAATAAAGAATAGCATAGTAGGGAGACAACCAGTCCATACCCAATATAACATCAAAATCTACCATACCGAGTAATAATAAATCAGCCCTGGTCTCAAAACCACTGATAACAATTAAACACGACCGATATACGCGGTCCACAACGAGAGAATCTCCCACAGGAGTAGAAACATAAACGGGGTAACTCAAAGAATCCTGAGATATCCCTAGATGGGAAGCAAAATAAGAAGACACATACGAATATGTAGAGTCCGGGTCAAATAATACTGATGCATCCCTATGACAAATGGGAACAATACCTGTAATGACTGAATCTGAAGAAATGGCCTCTACGGGCTGGAAGAGCATAGTACATGGCCTGGCATCCCCCTCTAGGGAGACCTCGACCTCCCCGACCTCCACCTTGAGTTGTCTGAGAAGGTGAGGTAACATCTGGGGCTGGAAGAATAGCTGAAGGGCCTGGTGGAAGGCGTGGAACCTGATAAGTCTAAGGTTGTGCACCCCTCCTAGCTCTAGGTCAATCTCTGATCACATGAAGAGGGTCAACACACTCAAAACAACCCCTCGGAGGACGTGGCGGCTGAAGCTGACTCTGAACTGGCCTGCTGGACTGGCCGGTGATAGCACCTCGAGTAGGAGGCACATAAGATACTGGTGGTGCATAATAAGGATCTTAAGGTATAGAAGGAGCTGGAATACCACTGGCTGCTGGGAGAGCTGAATGAACGGGGTGACTCACAAAACCCCTACCATAGCGTGCTGCTGGTGCACAAGCTCCTGAAAAATGACCTGTCTCTCGAGACCTCTTGGACTCTCTCTCCTCCCTGTCCCGGGCCAATATGTTTTCAATCCTCCGGGCAATACTCACGGCCTGCTGATAAGGGATATCTGTCTCCAGCTCTCTGGCCATGCTGGTCCGAATACTGGGGTGGAGCCCCTCAATAAAGCGTCGAACCTTCTCTCTAACAGTGATAACGAAAGCTGGTGCATGGCGAGCCAAATCGTTGTAACGGACTGCATACTCCGACACAGTCATGGTACCCTAGCGTAGCTGCTCAAACTCTGCATGCCAAACTCCCCTGAGGCTCTGAGGGACAAACTCAAGCAAGAACATCTCTGAGAACTGAGCCCAAGTAAGTGAAGCTGCCTCGTCCGGACTACTAAGCTCAAAAGCACGCCACCATTGATAAGCTTCTCCCCTCAGCCGGAAAGCAGTGAAAGAATCCTCACTCGTCTCCACAATACCCATAGTGCGGAGAATGCGATGACACCCCTCAAGGAAACCCAAGGCGTCATCTGAAGCTAGTCTGCTGAACTCAGGTGGGTGGTACTTCTTGTACCTCTCAAGTCGGAGCTGCTCTGCCTCAAGAACATTTATCCTAGTCTCATGCTGAGCTGAAGCTGCTGGGGGCAGAGGAATATACTCTGGAACCTGCCCAATATGAACCCTCTGCTCAGGAGTACGGGCTGTGGGAGTCTGTGTCCCTCCCCCGACTTGGGATGTAGCTGGGGCTATCGGAAGTAGTCCCGCCTGAGACAGAGTACTGAAGGCACTCAAAAACTGAGCCAATGTCTCCTGGAGGGCTGGAGTAATAGTAGGGACCTCCTGTGCTCCTCCAACTGTGGTTGCTGGGGGATCCTCTGCCTCTACTCTCGTCGGTGCTCGGGCTGCACCGCGTGCTCGTCCTCTGCCAAGGCCCCTGCCTCTGACGGCTATGGCTGGGGGCTCGGGTGTCTGGTCATCAGTACGTCCGGTACGAGTACGAACCATCTGTAAGAGAGAATAGAATAGAGTTTAAGAATTTTGATGATAGTAACTAGCACGATAAGGAATTCCAAAGAATATGATTGTTCTTAACAGTTACATAGCCTCTCGAAGATAGATACGAACGTCTCCGCACCGATCCGCGATACTCTAACAAACCGGCTTGTGACTTGTGACACCTATGAACCTAGACGCTCTGATACCAACTTGTCACAACCCGAATTTACCCTCTAAACGGTCTCGTGAAAGCACCTAGTCTCTACGACTAGGTAAGCCTAAATTTGCGGAAAATAAGACAAACAATAATAGAACAGTAAAGAAGAAGCAATACTATAAAACTTAGCCGCTAGGCATGTACAACTTTTACTTTCCCATAACCCGGAATGTCACAAATCACAAGCTTTATACGACTGTAGCTCTATACAACGGAACAAAGAAAATGTGTATATGTATATCTCCTAAGTCTGTAATAGAGTAGATGGGGACACGTGGGATTTTGCGTACGCTGCAGAATTACCTCGGTGTCTCCTAACAGCTGATGTAGTACTCCTAACCAAAACGCTGCGTACTGGTACCTGGATCTGCACATGGGGAAAACATGCGTAGGAAAGGACGTGAGTACTCCACATTCGGTACTCCGTAAGTGCCAAGTCTAACCCCAGTCAAGTAGTGACGAGGTCAGGTTAAGGCTCTACTGAGTTTGTAAATAAAACAGTTATAAGTTTGAACAGTGACATATAAATAGCTAAAATAAGCAGAATTTAAAGGAAAACTGAAAGAAATAATAAAGAAAAGCCCTCGGCTTAACACATCATATATCTCAACAACAAATATGCAATGCAATACAGGGGGAAAGCCCCCGGATCTCAGTCCGTAGTCCCAATTTAAATATGCTATGCAGTACAGGGGGAAAGCTCCCGGATCTCAGTCCGTAGTCCCAATTTAAATATGCAATGCAGTACAGGAGGAAAGCTCCCGGATCTCGGTCCATAGTCCCAATTTAAATATGAGATGCAAAATGCTTTCGGATACGGCTTAATTAAACAATTCAAGAGAACAATAGGTAAGAATAAGGTAAAACTACCTAAGCATGGAGCAAATAGTAGCAAATACGGGGAATTCAAGTGAAAACAGGTATGCATGCTCATTCCTATGCTAATTAATCAGTTATAACATGAAGTAGTAATATAGGAATGAAATGAGTTATGTCATGGAAGTAAAAGCGGGAATTTAGCAACCATGACCCCTGTATGCACTCGTCACCTCACGTACACGGCGCCCACATAGTAAAATCAGTATAAAAATGCCTAAGGGAAATCCTCAACACAGAGTTAGGCAAGCCACTTACCTTGACTGCGCTAATCAACTCAATACCACGCTCTTGCCACGAGTATCCGACTCCGGGTGGCCCAAATCTATTCAATTCGATTGCAGGATGTAAATATCACTTCATGGGAACAAAATAGCTAATTATTTCTAGCTAATACGCGAAATTAGGAAATTTGCCCAAAACGTCCATTGGGCCCATGTCTCGAAATCGGGTAAAAATTATATTTTTCGGTCACTCATTCACCCACGAGTCTAACCATATAAGAATCTCTCAAATCGGATGTCAAGCACCCAATCAAAACTCAAGAATTTGGTCTATGAAGTTCATCCCATGTTTTTCATTTTCTACCCAAAATTTTCGAAATTAAAGGTTGCATTTAAGATTGGAATCATGGAAATTGATCTATAATGGATAGAAATTACTTACCCAAGTTACCCAGGTGCTAATGCCTCCAAATATCGCCTCTCCCGAGCTCTAAAATAAAAAATGGTAAAAATAACATGAACTCTCGGAATTGGGTTTTTAAAAGGCTGCCCAGACATTGCCTTATGCGATAGCGCACAATGCGTCGCGATCACGGAGAGTAATCTCCCACGCGCCCAGAACTCCTCTTACGCGAACGCAGTTGTGGTCCTGCGATCGCAGAACTTCAAGACTCATAGCTTCGCGATCGTGTTTGGGGCCTCGTGACCGCACATGGCAATTGTCGAAACTCCCTTAGACCACGGATACACTACGCGATCGCGACCTAGGACATGCGGTCGCGAAGGCTAAATTTCCAGCATAATGCGATCGCGGACTTCATCTTGCGATCGCAGAGAACAACTCTAGGCCTCCCCTCATTTACCTTATGCAATCGCGGATAGATACTTGCGTTCGCAACGAACAAAAAAGCTGCTGGTGAAAACCAGCAAAACCAACAAAGAGTTTAGGCCAAAAACATACCCGTTTGGGCATCCGAAACATACCCAAGGCCCCTGGGACCTCAACCAAAATTACCAATCCACCCTAATACCTCATTAAAACTTGGTCGAGCCTTAAAATCACATTTCATAACATCAAAATCATCAAATATGCATAGATTCAAGCCTAAGAACTTAGAAAATTTCTAAAATTCACATCTAATGCCGAAACACGTCAAAACTCATCCGAACGACCTCAAATTTTGCACAGAGGTCATAAATGGGATTATGGACCTACTATCGCTTCCGGAATTCCATTCCGAGTCCGATATCAAAATCTCACCTATCGGCCAAATTCGTCGAAATTCCAACTTTCGCCAATTCAAGCCTAAATCTACAACCGACCTCGAAAACGCATTCCAAACACGCTCCTAACCCCGGAATCACCCAACGGAGCTAACGGAGTCGACGAAATTCTATTCCGGATCCGTCTTCACATAGTTTTAGCTACAGCCTGATTTCAAAAGCTAAAATCCACATTTAAGGACTAAGCGTCCAAAATCACTCCATATTTCACCACTCAACGTTCCGACAAGTTTCAATAACATAAATAGACATGGGAGAAGCAGTTATTAGGGGATCGGGGAGCTAACTCTCAAAATGACCGACCGGGTCGTTACAGGAAGGGAGTGTTGATATGATTAAGAATAAGAAGCAAAAGGCTAAGAGCCCGTTTGGACATAAAAACAAATTCAATTTTTTTTCTTTTTTTCGAAATCATTGTTTGGCCATAAATTTTTTCAATTTTCACTTGAAGATGAATTTTGAAATTTTAAAAATTTGAAGAACTTCAAAAAGTTGGATTTCAAAATTTTCACTCAAAAAACTTCAAAACAATCCAAAAGTAATATTCATATCCAAACACATCTCTAATTTTCAAATACTATTTTCACTTGAAATTTTGTTTCACTTATTAATTTTACAATTCTTATGTCCAATCGCCCACTAAATTGGGAAGTACACGAATGAGTCGTATGTGTGTGTACGTGGGGGTGGGGGTGGGGTGGGGGGGAGATGGATTAGGAAGGACAGCGAAACTAGAAGGAAGAAAGTTTAAGTTTTTTCTTCCTTATTGTATTTAATTTTATTTTATAATTATAGGTGACAATTTTAATTTAAAAATACATATGTCATTAGTTGGGAGCTAGGGAGGGGACAAAGGTGGGGTCTACTTTTGGATTTTCATTTTTTTTGTTTTTTTATCACTTATTTTGTTTAAATACTCGTAGTTTACGTGTTAAATTTTGATTGTTTCGTTTAACCATATAGGAGCTATTGTGTCTCACGCATAATACTTCCAGACATGTGTGTTTACTTGACACACTAAATTCAACATAAATTGTCTATATGGTCACATGGTAAGTTGGAGTGTGAGATAGACATCTGGGACCAACTTTAGGTGTCCCTTTTATGTATTTTGCCAAATCTTATTATCAATCCATCCCATTTGGATATAAATTTTTTTTTTACTTTTTTTCCGAAATTAGTGTTTGTCCATGAAATTTTCAATTTTCACTTGAAGATGAATTTTCAAATTTTCCGAAAATTTGAAAAACTCCAAAAAACCTGTTTTTCAAAATTTTCACTCAAATCATTCACAAAACTTCAAAAACAACCTAAAATGATATTCATGTCCAAACACAACTCTAATTTTCAAATACCATTATCACTTGAAAATTTTGTTCTTTTTTTTTTTGTTTTTGGAATTTTACAATTCTTATGTCCAAACGCCAACTTATAGTCACTCCCCTTGAATTGGAGTCCGGAACCTAATTGTTATCTTTTTGTACAAAAGTTAGTTTAATGTGTGTAAAAAAAAGCAATATTTCTATATATAACGCGAAAATTGTCCGCGCTATACTTAACGGTGATTTCAGCCGTTAAGGTATAACGCAGAAAATTAACGCGCTATACATGTTTAGCGCACATATTTCCGGCGCTATACACTGACGATTTGAATGCCAGGTATAGAGCATATAATCAAGCGCTATATATGTATAGCACATAGAATTAGCGCCCTATACCCCCTTATTTTCTTTCCTTTTTTATGTATTTGATGTAAATAATATTTTTGTATACATTAACAATAATTTTTATATAATATGCGCATTATTTTTTTATTTTCCCGTTCATTAGTTAGTTTCATACTACAACACAATCACAAACATTGAAACTTAACTTCCAGTACAACTAATGAAAATAAAGTTCAATACAACTAACTTAATTAAAGTTCAGTACAACTAATGAAAATAAATGACACGTAGCCATAAAAATAAAGAAGTACACTAAATACATACATGTCAATGTTTAGTCTCTGCCGCCCATTATTCTCTGCTCCAACCACTTAATTTGTTTTTCCAGCCTATTTTTTTCTTCTTCCACCTCTTTCAGTTTCACCCTCACCTCCGCAAGTTTCCGTTTATGTTGTTTTTCACGTTCCCACAATTTTAAACACAAATTATTAAGATATTGCAATGGTTCTTTGTAGCATTCCTGATAACGGGGTTCATCAAACCATAACTCAAAATCGCAAATAGGTTCATCGGAAACCTTGTAAAACTTGTTCATACAGTGCCAGTAGTGGCGTCCAACTTCACCATTATCCCAACAACTACCGATCATGCATTTTTTGCCGCACTCGCACTTTCGTGCATAAAGAGGTTAAGCCATTTGTGACAATGTTAAAAATACCTTTCTTTTCTTGAAAGATTTATTATTAGTTATTTTTTAGTGCAGAGAATAACTAGAATGAACCCGTTATTTATAGGCAAGGCAACACACATAACGTAGTATTTAACCGCGTTATATATACACATAACGTAGTATTTAACCGCGCTATGCTTTGCGTGTTAAAGATTCTAACGGGTACGAAACAACTTTATGTCAATTGGGAAGCTTTTTCAGTTCGACAAGACAATACGCATAACGTAGTATTTAACCACGCTATATATACACATAATTAACAAACATAATTTTATTTTATAAATCTTGCAACATAAACAAAACAACTAATTATTACAACATAAATTCATTGATAGTTGGGCATACTAGAAGAACACCCACCATGATCTTGATTACTATTTTCACCCAAACCAGCCGAAAGACATTTTCGACAGTCGTGTCCTGTTTGCGAGCATATACCACATTTGCGCGCATAAACGGTATCACTAACATCCATTTGGTTTCGTATACGCATTCTCTTCTGCACCTGTATTCGACGCAAATAGGACTTGTTACACACTATTTTAAATGGTTTCGTTGGCCAATAATGCTCAGCACCCACTGGCTGCAACTGCCACTATAGGTGTTTAGGTACTTGGCAACACTATATTGTTGATCAACATAATTGGTTATACCATAAACCAACCTTTTGAAAGTACGTGATGGCATGTGAGCAAGGCATGTGGTAGATGGACCATTTCCCACAAGAGCATAACGTTGTCGATTCATTTACAATATGTACATTATTCCCCCGATTTTGATGGATAGCGGTGCGAACTTCAAAAATATTTCTTTCGTTATCATACTGCAAAAATGAATGCCAATGTGCTCACTGTCTGTATTTTTCCATCAATGACATTGCAGCTGCAGGCCTTTCAACAAACCTCTTAGCCATCTGCTTGAATGACATCCACACCATGGATGTGACAGGCAATCCTCTTGCCGACTTCAATAACCCGTTGAAAGACTCTGACATGTTTGTAGTCAGAAGTCCACATCGTCTGCCACCATCTGCATGCAAAGTTCACTTTTCGGGGTGACGTCGCAGTAACCAACGATAGGCTGCCTCCTCTTCTTGCCTGATAGATTCCATGTGCCTATGGAATTTATATTGTTGGTGGTCTATTGCTGCCATCCACATCAAATCATGCAGATCCTTGTTGGGATATGCCTTATGGAAATTGGCCTTAAAGTGCCTCACATAGTAACGGTGATAGGCATAAGGTTCTTGCCATGCAGGCAAGTTCTCCAAAGAACTTAAGATACCACCGTACCGATCAAATATTAGACAAATACCGAAATGCTGTTTGACAACGTGCTCTTTCAAGTGGTTCAAAAACAACGTCCACGTCTCTTGGCTTTCATTGGCACAAATAGCAAAAGCTAGAGGAAATATCTGTCCATTAACATCTACTGCCACGACTATCAATAGCTTGATATCGTACTTTCCATAGACATGAGTGCCGTCTATGGATATTACGGGCCGAAAATGCGAAAAACCATCAATTGCTGGTTTAAACGCCCAGAACATGTAATTGAATTTATATTCTGATTTTCCCGGACTCCGCTCAAGCTTCCATTCAACAATCTTTCCGGGGTTAAAGTGCTGTAATGCGGCCATGTACCTGGGTAAAGCTGCAAATGACTTATCCCAGTTACCATAGACAATTTCAAACGCTCTTTTGCGCCCGAGATATGCCTTTCTTTTGGTAATAGTATGGCCATATTCCTAGTGGACTAATGTAATGCACTCTTTGATTTTATACCTTATGAACGCTTCGAGGTGTAGAATAAGGACAAGAAAAATCAAGTCAATATCCAAGTTGAAGTGATTCCCGTTGAATGTGTCCATTTCGCATGTGTGGGTGGGAATGTATTTACCCACTTTCCACATACCTATCTTCTTCTTGCTCGCACGCAACATCCAATGACATGGCCTAAACCACATGAAACTTGTATACCACCGGACTAGACTCTCATACCATCATCTCACGACACTCTTTTACGTTGTGCATTTTACAAGACCTTCTTACGCGCGCTTTAGCAGGAAAAAGCATGCCCTTTGCTAGCACCGTTGGTCTAGACTCATCCCACATTGCTGTCCGAATTTCATCAAAATCCCTTGTGAGAGCTTCCACATCCCGCGTGTTTGAAAAGTTATCAAGGTAAGGAATCTCCTTTGAATGAAACGACACTTGGGACTCGTACACTCTTCGTCTAGGGGGGTGGAGGTGGGGAGGGGTGGAGCATACTTTCTCGTCAAATCATGTCCTTCCTTCTCATCCTCCTCATCATCATCCTGACGATGAAAGGGTGTCTCGTCTCCAGATTCATCAGCATTGTTGTCGTAATCGATGTTCTCTTCCTCACTCTGTGTATCTGCCAGATCCCGATTTAATACGTCGTCTTCGGGCAATTGAGTGAGTACAAGTGGCTCAACTTGCTCGTTTTCACTGCACAACCAAAAAAATAATAAGCTACTGAAATTAATAAATACTTTCCATATAGTTATATCACTTCACTTACAAGTCGTAATGTAATGAAATTCCATGATCGACATTTTCATATTTGTGATGACCCCCGGATGGACCACCATGATCCAACACACCAAAACTATGCTTGGGTTCATAACTTGTAAAATTCATATCCGGCTGGTACCCCCTGTGAAATATATGAGCGTTAATACAAATTCAATACAACAAAAACGTACATCGTAACACAAAGAAAAATTGAAGTTTACCACTCGTCCCTTGAATTATGTAACGCAGGAGAGAAATTATTTCCTCGCTACTCATTCGCCGGCAGTGATAAGTTTAAATCAAGGCAAACTCTTTCATCCGGACCCTCATTGTTGGGAACGTCTTTGACCTTGACGTACATATCCAACATTTTAATTACAAGAAATTCCCGGTATTCATCCGGAGTCCTGAGAAAATTCCTCAAAGTTTCATCATCGTTGATGTTAAACTCCGAGTAAAAAGCAACCCCTTGAGGAGTGACGAAATACGGACATCTTCCAGTTACTTTAAAATTCACTGAATGTTTCCTCACACTCATTTTTTTGCATAACAGCGATACCAATTTATCGTACTCCATTGTAAGTGATAATTTAACATTACACTGTGGAGATAAATTGTACCTCACAGAGTTATTCTCCATCACAACCTCACCCCCCAATATAATGAAACTCTTATTCTACGCTCTTCAGACATTATGAAAAAATGCTTTAGAATTTACCTAGACGAAAAGTTTGAATAGGAGTTAGAATATATTTTGAATGGATTTTGGTAAAATCTTAACCCCTTTATATAGGAAATGGCTAGCCCGGAGGGGCTGAAATTTTTTATGTATAGCGCTCTTTTAATGTGCGCTATACACATTTGAATTGTTGTTATGTGAGTTAACTTATTGGTGGGCCCAGAAACAAGTATAGCGCACTAATTCGACACGCTATACATATATAGCGCTTGGTTTCTATGCGCTATACCTGACAGTCAAATCGTCAGTGTATAGCGCCGGAAATCTGTGCCTAAACATAATGTATAGCGCGTTAATTTTCTGCGCTATACCTTAACAGCTGAAATTACCGTTAAGTATAGCGCGAACAATTTCCGCGTTATATATAAAAATGGTACCTTTTTTTACACACATCAAAGTAACTTTTATCCAAAAAAAAAAAATAACAATTAGGTTCCGAACTCCCCTGAATTGTTGCATAGTTGACTTCCCCTGGGTTGTTACATAGTTACATAATTACAAGAAAAACAACGCACGTAGATTGTCAACTATGCACATATAGAGTCCAGTAAATAAATACCAAAAAAAAAAAGAGTCCAGTACAGGTAGTCATACACAAATATAAGAGCATAGCAAAACAGTACCTAAGTTCCAATGTTTAAAAATAGTCTAAATAGTAACTAGAAAATAAAAGCAGTCAGTTGGACACCGGTCTAGAATGAAACAACAAAATGTCGGAACATCAAGCTACGGAATCTAAGTTCCAATGTTTAAAAATAGTCTAAATACTAAGATAGTCCCTTAAAGCTTGGCACCATTTATAGTTAAACATTTAAACTTTTCTAGCGACTAAAAGTGTGTCTGGGTTTTTTATTACATGAATATTATTGTAATTTTATTTTATTAAATTTTTATAAGTAAATATATATTAGTAAAAATTAAAAAATTGACAAACATATGAACTATTAAAATATTCTTATGAGAGAATTTTCTTAGTAACACATGATAGTTACTTTTTTAATCGTTTGATAATAATTTTTTGTTGATGTGCACTGTCAAGGTTAACAGGATTTAATAATTAAATATAAAAATCAATATGATACCTATATAATGATATCTTCTATTTAATTTTAAATTTATCGAAATACAAAAAATATAAGAATTTAATAGATCTTGACATATGAATATTAACAAAGAGATTAATGCATTTTACTAACACTTGATAAGAAAGTGATCATATAACCCATTATCTAAAGTTAATAAAAATAGAACACCTTATATTTAACTTAATATTACATCCCACAAGAGAATTGATATTTCTAGATCTACATTTTTCTCTCCCCTATCAAAACCAAAATTACTTCAGATTCAGATAGACAGCTCTATAAAAACTTCAAAACCATTTAATTTTAAATCTAACAATGAAAACCCTGATGGTGGAATTCCAAATGCTTACATCTCAGCTAATAAATTTTTTCCTTGCCGAGTTTATCAATCTAGACTGAGGATTTTCCTCAGTGACTGTATTGTTTGGAGGTGGTGTTAGTGATGCAGGCGGTACTGTTGGTAATCCCCTTGCAAAGTTTGTCCCACGTACTCTCCAATCATTTGCTTTATTCGATCTTGTTCTACCGTTTGCTCATTATTATTGCGGTTGTTATCAGATTTTTCTAGGGATGGTTCCCTTGAACCACAGGGGGGTTCCTTGAGGTGATGGAACTGGGGTTCCATTCCTCTGCAGGTTGTTGTCGTTGGAGTTCGACATAGTTTAGAGGATATCAATAGAAAAGTGAACAAAGATTATCGGATTCCGGTAACGGAACCAATTTGTTTAACCGAAGAATTAAATCATTTGACCAAAGCTGTTTTTGGATGAACGCGGGATACTGATAATCAAGAAAATAATATTAAATAAAGAAGTATAAGTAAAAGACAATAGTATGATATGCCGAAAAGTAAAGTGTGTTGTATTCGCAATTTTGCCCCCTTTACGAGTTATATTCTCTTCCTTTATATAGGGAGTTTCTTAATATAACGTCTGATTCTTGCAATGATCGCCGATTAATTACTAATTATTACATTAATGAGGCGTTACAAAGGGTAACCATAACTGTTGCATGAAGGTCATATAACGTATGGATCATTAATTGAGGATTCTTGAATCTGCCCGTAGCTCTGTCCGGATTCACTCTGACCGTGTCTCTTCCCCGTCTTAATCAGGTTGAATTTCCCGTGGCTGATGAACTCGAAGATTTATTGATCCGTGCCTCTTTGTTACATACCTTTTTATAGAATCATATCCAGTTGTCGTGTTTCCTTGGTCCACGTAACCGGCTGAGTTGTCTATAATTAGTTTACGTGTGAGACTCTTTTTTACCAATACATCGATGTCGTCTTCGAGTTGAAACTTTATAATTTTCCAATCTTAAGGTGGACATATGAGTCCCTTTGCACCTTAAGTTGGTATCTTCGTGGGTTTGTCCTTAAAAGAAACTATAACTTTCCAATCTTAAGGTGGACATATGAGTCCCTTTGCACCTTAAGTTGGCCTCTTCGTGGGCTTGTCCTTAAAAGGAAACTATAACTTTTCAATCTTAAGGTGGACATATAAGTCCCTTTGCACCTTAAGTTGGTCTCTTCGTGGGTTTGTCCTTAAAAGAAACTATAACTTTCCAATCTTAAGGTGGACATATGAGTCCCTTTGCACCTTAAGTTGGCCTCTCCGATTGTTGGATCATTTTGAGAGTAATCTCTCCAGTAGTCGGGCCACATTGAGAGTAATCTCTTCGATAGTCGATCCATGTTGAGAGTAATCTCTCCGATAGTCGGGTCATTTTGAGAGTAATCTCTCCAGTAGTCGAGCCATGTTGAGAGTAATCTCTCCGATAGTCGGGTCATTTTGAGAGTAATCTCTCCAGTAGTCGGGCCACATTGAGAGTAATCTCTCCGGTAGTCGTGCCATATTGAGAGTAATCTCTCCGATAATCGGGTCATTTTGAGAGTAATCTCTCCAGTAGTCGGACCATATTAAGAGTAATCTCTCCGGTAGTCGGGCCATATTGAGAGTAATCTCTCTGATAGTCGGGTCATTTTGAGAGTAATCTCTCCAGTAGTCGGGCCATATTAAGAGTAATCTCTCCGGTAGTCGGGCCATATTGAGAGTAATCTCTCCGGTAGTCGGGTCACATTGAGAGTAATCTCTCCAATAATCAGGCCATGAGAGTAATCTCCGCGATATTCGGGCAGGGATAAGTACCCATCCCCTCACACCCTATGAAGGTCTTCTTCATGCATGGATCAGTTATGAGAAGGCTAAAATTGAGATTCGTGTTGAAACCGAATTGCAATTCGAGTTGAAATCGAATTGTAATTCCGAATTGTAATCTAACGCCGGCAGTAGCCACTTTATTTTGCTTGAGAGTTATCTTTACCTACATCACTTTGGAAATTTAGATAGAAAATAATTCTATTTTTTTTTAATTTTCAAGAAAGTGCTAATTATTTTTTTACCTACTTATCCTTTTAAGAGTTGTTGGTCATTCAAGGTTATTCAAGAATTTCAATTATATAAGATGACATCAAATAAGTGGTACAAATTGTATTTGGACCAAAAAATGCATGGGATGCTACGTAGAATTTGAAGATTACAAGATTACGGTACGATGGAAAATGATGTCAAGCCTTGTCTTGTATTCAACAAATTTACATTTTGACAAAATTTTGAAGTAGGGATATTTGTAAGCATATAAATTTTAAATTCATAAAAGAATTTGGATTATATTTTATAATTCAGGATATATTGGTCCAAATAAATATTATGGGTTAATATAATTGAATTAATTATATAAGTCCAACACATATGGGTTAATAAATAAGGGAGTTTTATAGCTTTACCCACCCTTACCTACCTATTAATTTTTTCACTCACCAAACTAATTACCCTCCATATCCATTACAACTTTTGCGGGTAACTGTTTCTTCTTTTTTTTCTCATTTTCTTTTTTATTTCTCAGTTTTTTTTTTCTTTTTTTTTCTGTTCATATATTTTTTTTTCTAAAATCATATTATTTTCATTTTCTTTATTCACCATAATATGGTTTTATACTCAATTTGGCTCGTTTCTTTTCATTTTTTTTTATTTTTAATTTTCTGTCTTTTGTTTATTTTTTAAAATTTTGTGTTCCTTTTCTAATTTCATTGAACCTTTTTTTTCTCATATTACTATTTTATATCTTTCGACAACTACTTATACAATGAATAATATTTACGGGACAAGAGTGAGTTGCGTAAGTGGTGAACACGCTTCACTTTCAACCAATAGGTTGTGAGTTCGAGTCACCCCAAGAGCAAGGTGGGGAGCTCTTGGAGGGATGGAACAAAAAGAAAACATTATTTCCATGGAAATCCACCAAAAATTTATTTATTTGCAAGGACCTAGTTGGAAAAATTAAAAAAATTAAAAATTAAAAAAATAACTTATTTATTACGGTACTGTTGCAGTATAACTATATACTCCTATAGTATATTGTATACCATAGCGGTATACTATTAGGTAACTGTGTTCTTTTTCGATTATTACAATATATCGTTACAGTATATTGTAAGCTATAATAGCATACTGTTGCAGTATAGCTATATACTCCTACGGCATATTGTATACCGTAGAGGTATACTGTTGGGTAGTTGTGTTCTTCTTTGATTTTTAGCTAAAATTTCGATCTCAATCACCTCAAATCAGCTCCAAATGCTATCAAATTTCAGTATAAACTTTCAGAAGGTACTATAAGCAATATTTAACAGCACCCACTTTGAATCAAACAAGAAATCTTCAAAATAAAAATTTTAAATTCAAGAGCTTCAAGTCCAACAACGGTGAATATTCAAATATATATAAAAATTCAGATCCGGGAAGCTTACATGAAGGTGTTATAATCAATATTTTATAGCACCCACATCGAATCAAACAATAAATCTTCAAAATAAAAATTGAAAATTCAGAAGCTTCAAACTCATCAATGGTGGATCTTCATACACACACAAAAATAAGAGCTGAGAAATTTATATAACCGCAACAACACATGGGTTCAGAAATACAAAAAAATACAAAAAAAAAATACTAATATAGAAAGAGAATTTTGGAGTGAAACTCATGTACAATAATATAAAAATTTGTCTTTTAAAAATTATATTGGAAATTCAATTTAAAAAAGGGGTAAATTCATGGGTTTGTTTTGGATTTTCATCATCCACTAAAAATACTAAGCTTTGGGTATTTTTTTGAAAGGGGAAAGGGACATTTAGGTTGTGGGACTATGCTGTTTTAGAGAAATTGAGAAGGGAAAGGGAATTGGGTAGACGGGTAAATAATTTAGACTGTATAGGTAGGAAAAGTAAATCCTTTGAGCTTTATTAAAGGGTAAATAGTTTGGACTTAATGGGTATAAAGTAAGATTTTTTCAATAAATAAGTCTTAATCCATTGAGCTAGCCCATTTAATTGGGCTAAAGTGATAAACCCACTTTATTAGGCCAAATATATCATCTTTCTAGAGGCCCAGTTTGGTGCCACGTGTCAAATGACGTGGCACGCCACGTCAAATGTAAGAGTCAATAGGACCATGCCACGTGTCAAAATGATACAACATGACATGTCACATTAAAAGGCCAATAAAATTGCGCCACGTGTGCAAGTGACATGTTCTTGCCAATGAAATACGGCCGTGTCACACTTCAATTTGATTGGGCAGAAAGAGTTTGTTCTTATCATAACTCTTCCCTTCCACAACTATAAATAGGGGTCTTCATAACTCAGAAAAGACACCAGAAGTTATAACAAGAAGCAAGACAGAGCTCGTGGATCAAACGCCGCAAATTTCTCTACAAGTTTCAAGCTTCAAGCAATTCAAGTTCAAGAAATCAAGTTCAAGCTCAAGAATGAAAACGAATCAAGTTCAAGCTCAAGAACGAAGAACAAGTCAAGATTCTAGGAGTATAAGTTCAAATCAAAGTTCGTGCTAGTTGAATTCAAGATCATCGTTCGTGACAATAAATATAAATTCAAGATCAAGCTCAAAGGCCCTTGAATTTATTTACTAGTGAAAAGAAGAATCAGATGATTCATAGAGATTATACAATCATATTATTTGAAATCAAATACGATGATTGTTGCTATATTTTCGGTCTTGATTTTAATTTTCTCAATAGCAAAACAGTAACTACTTCAGATTCAGATAGACAGCTCAATAGAAACTTCAAAAACAGCTAATTTTAAATCTAAAAATGAAAACCCTGATGGTGGAGGAATTTCAAATGCTTTCATCTCAGCTAATAAATTTTTTCCTTCTTATTTGGTCGGCCATCACAAGTCAAGCCCAAGGAAGTTGTATGTCGTTTTTCGATTATGGCAACTTTTTTTTTGTTACTGGGTTAGCTTTTAGCGGCAGAGGCGGATCCATGATTTAAATTATATGAATTCAACTATAAAGTTTTTAGTATTTAATCTATTTGTTCGCCTTTTTTACCCTTCAAATTTAATTTTACACTAGACAAAATAGTCATTTAATTATTTCCCTAATATTTAAGAATTGACAATTAATTATTCTCCAAATATTTAGAACTTTAAAGTCAACTAAATTAAACATTTATATTCTTCCTTATTTAAACTATATAATATCATAAATTTGTAAAAAAGAAAAGAAAAAACTAAAAATCAATTCCTCTTAGTTTTAAGAATCGATTTAGTCTCTCTCATATAAATTTGTGACTTAAACCTTTGTCATCATGATTAATTGGATAGCTATGTTACTGTGAGTAATTCAATAATTTTATTATATGAAGTCAAGTATTTTTAATATAATTTTTATTAGTTGTGCATTTGCTAAGATGATTGAATTTTGAGCCCATAATTAAGTTTGTATTATATGAAACTATAATACATTTTCATATTATATTCTAAATATCTTTTACTAAAAAAATATTATTTTTCTTCATCAGCCTTTTTGTATAAAATTTTACAATCAACATATATATATATATATATATATATATATATATATATATATATATATATATATATATAAGTGAGAAAGATGATCGATATAATACTAATACCCCGGCACAAATATTTCAAAAATAGAATTCTTACTAAATAAAATTATAATTACGTTAAATATTTATAATTTGGGATGGGATAATATTATTTGATAAACAAAAATAAATAATTTTCTTTAATATTGAGAATAAATAATTATGTATTTAAATTAAGTAATTAACAAAAAATCAATTTATAAACTATTTTTAAGTTAACACAACTTAGAATATTTAAATTTAATTCTACAAGAATAGCATTGCGGTGAAAGAAATCTTTAAACTTTGCAAAATCACTTATATTATGATATTAGAGTTAAAATAATTAAAATACAAGCTCACAGGAATACATAAATAAAGCGCGCACTCGCGAACTAAATATGTTGCTGTCAAATACAGCCCCTAGCTCCAAAATAGTAGGAAAGATAAATATTTTATCAAGATTGGCTCCTTTTGTCCTCTTATTAAAAAATTCTGGAAACAAACAAAATACCAAACAAAAGGTTTAAAACGTGCATCTACACTCTCTTTCTATCAATTATTATTGTCCCTTTCCTTTCCCTACATCTATATTCTAATGTCAAAAATAAGGCACAGCAATCTCACCTTCTGTTTTTTTGGCTGAAATCATCGAATGGAATACTTACAATAGTAACGTTTAGGATGGTCTAAAGGAAATTAAAAAATTTATCAGCAAATTTATGCTTAATCAGTAGTTTGAGCATTTTATATTAATGCTTTACATTTTTGACATGTTATACCTACTACTGCTCTCAAATTAAGAGTCGTGTATTGAAAGTGATAAGAGTATATTGAATTTGTCTAGTGACAAGTGGAAGGTAAACCTAACAAAATGTGCAGAGCCATAGAAAAATGTATGAATAGACTACACACACGTACAAAGACTTAAAAAACAGAAGATCAAAATTTACAGGGAGCTGCAGTCCATTCATTTCTCAGCCATTAAAAAATTTCTCCACGTGATGATTGATGATATAAATACGAAAATGTCCTCTACATGGTCCATAATTTATAGAAGAAAGGACAAGATCCTAATTGAAGTGAATGAAAGGCTGGTCATTTCTTTTACTTGTACCATTTAATTCACATTCAGTCTACTTTCATAGAACACAGTAGATAGTAAGATGCTTCAATGCAAACATTAACTCGCAAAGTCATGTGGCCTGAATGTATAAGCATGTAAAGAGTAGACGTAGGAGTGGCAAACGGGCGGGTCAGGTAGGATATGACTGGGTAGAAAACGAATAATTCAAAAGACTGGATAAATTATCCGACCCAGAGGCGGACCCAGGATTTGAAGATAACGGGACACTATTAGTGGAGAACTTTACCAATAGTTGTTGGGTCCCGTCGGCACCCGTTGGATGCCGACAAACTTTACGTGATGACTAACATATATAAGTGAGATACGAGGTGAAGTAGGGTATGGAATTTGGGAAAAGGGAAGAGAGAAGTAATTTAGAGCTTTTAAGGCGGGGGTTAATCAAAAAATAGTTGAAACTATAATTAAAAGAAAAAAGGAGGTTGGGGGTGAATTCTAAGCTAAAAAGGCAAGACATAATAAACAAATGAAAAATCTAAGCTACGGTTAATATTTAAGCTAAAAAGGAAAATTGTATAAGGAAGGTGAGGGAGCCCAGATTCGAACCCAGGACATTCCACATAAAAGCAAAGCTAAGTAGCACATTCAACCGGTGCCCCCAACAGGCTTTTGTGTTTGAGCCTAATTAAATATACACATGTTTTTCAAGGTATATATACATATATATAAAGAATTTTTCCCGAGGTTTACAAGGTCACGTGAACCCCCTACCATATACGTAGGTCCGCCTCTGATCCGACCCGACCCGTATTTGAGAAAAAACGGGTTAATCCGGCGTATAATATGGATATCTATATTATCCATGACTTTTTGAATATGATCACTTATGGGAGAATTCCTAGTCTCCCAAACTTGAGGAACCCCTAATTTGAGGCTTTACAAATGTAAAAGCTAAACACATTAGTTATTCATTGGTTATCCATTTGGTTAACCATTTTCAAAGTGGATAATATGGTTCTTATCCATATTCGACCCGTTTTTCAAAAGTTCATTATCCAACCAATTTTTTAATGGATAACTGGTTTTTTTTAACCATTTTGCCACCTCTAAGTGCATGTCTTAATTGTCTTCGGCTACCAAATAACTAATAACACTAAAAAAGCTAGAGCAAGGTTAATTGAAAACAAACGGAATTATTTATTGTGTCAGACCCTTACAGACACGCCCCACAGAGTCTTTGTGAACTTATATGACATACGTTCTTTCATTTCTTTGTTCGAACTGTTAGTTGAATTAGCCGGCATACAGTCGCGCGAATTGTCTCACAGACACGAGTGTTCAAAAGACACACTTCTAAATCATCACTAGCATAGTTAAAATGTCTACTTGAAGTTGGTACACAAGTTTAAAGAGATGTCTATGAATTTCGGCATTTAAATATGACCATCAGTAAGTGACTATATGTTTCCCCAGTAAATAGTAAATAAAGGAGTATTTTCTTTACCTTTTCCCTTTCTGGCTTTTGGTCATGTGAGCTATTGTTGCTCTCCAATTTCAACCACAATTCCTCTGCTTCCACAAAGAGCTATAAGTACTACCTTTTCAACAACAAAATTAGTAGTTCCATCCATGGCTTCTTTTTGGCTAGCTCTTGCGGTAGTTGTCCTGTTTTTTCTTCTTCTTCAAGAACTGCAGAAGAAGTTCAGTAAGAAGAAAAGGAAACTTCCACCAGGGCCAAGAGGGCTTCCACTTCTTGGAAATCTACACATGGTAGGCGAGAATCTTCACCAAGATCTTTACAAAATAGCCAACAAATATGGTCCTATAATGACCATCCGCTTTGGTCTTGTACCTGTCATTGTTGCTTCCTCTCCTCATGCTGCAGAACAGTTCTTGAAGAACCATGATTTGGTTTTTGCCAGCAGACCATATAATGAAGTTCCTCAACACATTTTCTATGAACGGAGGAATCTGGTCTCAGCCAAGTACGGACCATATTGGAGAAACATGCGCAAATTGTGCACTCTGCAATTGCTAAGCAATGCCAAGATCCATCAATTTCAGCCTATGAGGAAACAAGAACTCGGAATTCTTGTGAATTTCCTCAAACATGCGGCATCTGAAGGCACTGTGATTGATCTTAGTGCTAAAGTTGCATCTCTTAGCGCGAACATGTCTTGTCTCATGATATTTGGGAAGAAGTACATGGACGAGGATCTTGGCGATAAGGGTTTCAAAGCTCTGATTCAAGATATACTCCACATAGCAGCATTGCCAAATTTTGCTGAATTCTTTCCCTTTCTTCGTGTTCTTGATCTCCAGGGATTTGCTCGTCGCATGAAGGAATTAGCTAAGCTTTTTGATGAGTTCCTTGAGAGAGTTATTGATGAACATGCTCAATCCACTGAGCAAAAGCAAGCAAAAGACATGGTTGATACACTGATGAGTATTATGCAATCTAAAGAAGCTGAATTCGAGTTTGATCGTCGACATATCAAAGCTATTTTGCTGGTAATGTTCACTCCAATTCCACATCTGTTTCGAAAATATTAGGCAAGTAGTATAAGTTCATTTCCCCTTGAGGATAATGGTATTAAGAAAAGGGGAACACATAAAACACATATATTCATTCTCTAGTTCGAGCTCATAAATATTTTGAGATATTACTATTAGTTATCTTATCATATATCCCATGCTGCAAAAACTAGTATCTTTTGTTGGTATAACAATTTTTCACAAAGTTTTGACGATTTCAATAAATGATTTTATTCACTCTATAATTTCACTTGCTATAGGTCAACAAGGTTACAATTTACATATAGTTCTGTTTATGTAATGATACTGAACTTTGCTTCATGTCATACACCGTTTTACTACTACTACTACTACAATGATGCCTGTTATAAAATCGTTACTTGACAGACCAACTACAGTTTAGTGGCATTCTTCGAAACTATATAGAACATGTATTATTTTTGTTGGCCTTCTCTTGGACTGTAGAAAGCAAACTCAGTTGAAGTTTCCAGTTTTCAGTATGTTATGAGTTTAATAACTAAAGAATACTGATATGTGTAGGACTTGCTGATAGCTTCAATGGATACTTCATCAACAACAATCGAATGGATTCTAACGGAACTTTTAAGGCATCCTGAAGTGATGAAAAAACTCCAGAATGAGTTGGAACAAGTAGTTGGTAGAAACAGGATGGTGGAAGAATCAGATTTAGAAAGTCTGGAGTATTTGGATATGGTCATAAAAGAAGGTTGTAGGCTCCATCCAGTTGCACCATTATTGCTTCCTCATGAGTCTATTGAAGATTGCAGGGTTGATGGTTTTCATTTACCTAAAGGATCCCGACTTTTGCTTAATGTTTGGGCAATCGGGAGAGATTCAGACACTTGGATTGAGCCAGAAAAGTTCAAACCTGAGAGGTTTCAAGGAAGCAATGTTGATCTCCGAGGACGAAATTATGAACTTTTACCATTTGGCTCTGGGAGAAGAGGCTGCCCTGGTTTGCAGTTAGGGCTCACCATCGTTCGTTTGGTGGTCGCACAATTGGTTCACTGCTTTGATTGGGAGCTACCAAATGGCATGCTGCCAAAAGATATTGACATGACTGAAAAATTCGGATTAGTAACAGCTAGAGCTCAGCATCTAATGGCGACTCCTACTTATCGATTGCACATGAAGTAAAATGCAAATGTCAAAAATAAGTCAAGGAGATGCACTGCCATTGGTTTGAATAAGATGAGGGTTAGACCAAAAAGGAGGGCATTTGTTTTATTTCCTATAGTATGTTGAACTTATTTTTGAACAAGTACCTTTCTTATATTTCTTCTAAATTTGCCTTGAGAAAAACCAGAACATAAATAAAGTATCTAAGTTCAATTTTCATTTAGAACATCCTCATAATAAAAGCAATTCACCAGGGGGTCTTATGTTATGGTGGTCAATAGCTTGATCTGCCATTTTAAATATAT
The DNA here is from genome assembly GCA_005239495.1 of Nicotiana undulata. Taxonomy (NCBI): domain Eukaryota; kingdom Viridiplantae; phylum Streptophyta; class Magnoliopsida; order Solanales; family Solanaceae; genus Nicotiana; species Nicotiana undulata. Next base: position 41,380 of record MDKH01178081.1, read on the forward strand.
TCAACAATATCTACACACACATATATATAGACATGAGTGTACTAGACTAGTAGGTTAGCATTATACTTATTTTCAGTCTAAAAATTATTTGTGCTAGTACATAAAAGATAAAGACATATTTGTCTTTCACCCAAATCCCCAAATTTCTTCTCCTTCCTATACATTTTGCTCAGGAAGACTGTAATCAAGCGACAGCCAACCCCAAATTTATTTTCCTTCCTTCTCCCCAATTTTTATCTCTTTCAATCGTTAGATTCTTTCTGTTATTCCGAATAAATACTGAGTTCTGCCGATTTATTATTTGCCAGTAGTTTATTGCTGGATTATTGATCTTTTACGCTTATGTTTTGCATCAAGAAATTTAAAAAAATAAAGGAAAAACAAACCAATAGCATTAGAAAGCTTTACCTCCATTAATGTTGGTCAATAGTGGAAGATACTCCAACGAACGTAATGGAGGAGACTCTGAATATCCAGAAATAAAACGCATAGACAAACAACGGGGATTGGGTAAAAGATCCCCAAGTATTGTGCTATATTAAATGTGTTAAATTATAAATTTATTTACCCAAAGGTTATCGTTTAATTATATTAGTATATATAATTTATTGCTTATTTGTAAAATAATATATTTCTCTCGTTTTCTCTCTCTCTCGAATAGCCTTAGTCTTTGTATTCAATTGTTATTTTCACATTAAAAAATCTGTCGTGAACTGCTATGAAGTTAAAAATACAAAAACATAAATGTTAAATGGGTTGAGAATGCCGAAGCCAGACCTGTTAAATGGGTTGATCCGATCCGGATTCATAACCCGTATTCCCTTAACCCCGGTATTCATGGGCCAAATTCAATTTAATGTACTTGAGTTGTTTTTGGTTAGTCTCGAGCCGTTCGGAGGTCGAAACGTGTGGGGTGGCATTTTTGGAGCATCGCTTGGCTTTCTCAGTATTGGGACTGGCTCGTTCGAGGTAAGTAACACTTATAAACATAGTGTTGTGGGTATGAAATCCCGAAATACGTGTTATGTGATTTGTATTGAAGTGACACACATGCTAGGTGCCGAGCGTGTGGGCGTGCCCATGTGAATTTGTACTCCGTTGTTTCCATGGCACTGTATAGTGGTCCTATTCTATTGATATCCGTATTTTCACCATGTGATAAAGTAATTGAACTGTCTATCATGTTAGATATCATGTTTTGGCTTTATGCCGATACTGTTGGGACCCATAGTGGTCATTTCTTGCTGTTATGTCACTAATTTCATTGATATTTGTACTCAGTCATATTCATATTATATCTCAATCTCAGTTGTTATTTATTGATAGATCATATCATTGTTGTCGGGCTAGTTTCTTGACATTGTGATCCCGTGAGTGAGACTGGAGAGATAGATGATTGAGCGAGGTCGAGAGCCTAATTATGAGTGAGAGTTATGGGATTGGACTGCACGCCGCAATGGGTTTTACTGATTTTTGATGGCGCTTGGGCTGAATGAGCTCCTCCAGAGTCTGCATACATACCTAGTGATCGAGTTGCATGCCGTAGCGAGCCTTATGGCTATATATGTGGATCGGGTTGCACGTCGCAACGGGCCTGATGGTCATATGTGGATCGAGCTGCACGCCGCAACAAGTATGGTACAATGATGTATGATTGAGTGTGATGATTGAGAATGGTGAGAGAGAATGCGATATAGTGAGATTGTGTACTCTAAGAGTGTGAGTACATGATCTGATCATTGAGTTGCATTGCATTTGACATGCGTACTTGAGATACATGCATAAAGATGCATTTTCTACTGCTACCCGGTTTTGGTGACATTTATGATTTTACCTGTATATTGACATATAGTCATAGAGATGTACTGTCCCTATGCTATTTGAAGAAACATCTTATTTATTGTTGAAAGGATTTTTCGGAAAATCACAGTTTTTATACTTACTCATATTTTTGGAAATTTCGGTGAAAGATTGGGTTTTCACTGAGATACTTGAAAATCATGCCTATTTTCTGGAACTGTGAAAGAGCTGAACATTTTATTTCTGAGATACTTCTTTTATTACTTGTACTATGTTGTTATGATCTGTTGTTGGCTATTGGTGTTGGACCCGACCTATGTTCCAGCTCGTCACTACTTTCAACTTAAGATTAGGTTTGTAACTTACTGAGTACATGGGGCCGGTTGTACTCATACTACACTTCTGCACCTTGTGTGCAGATGTTAGATGCTGATGTTGTTGTGTTCGATGGGAGCTGAATTTGAAGATGTACTTGTGTTCCAGTTGTAGCTGCCTCTTGTTCATGGTAGCCTTAGATTCATAAAACCCTCTTTATGTACTTTTTGAACAGATGATGTATTTAATTCATACTAGCTTCGTAAACACTATTCTTAGAAGATCTTGATTTGTACTACCAGTCCTTGGGGGAATGTATAAGATTCAGTAACTTTTTTAATTAATTGTACCATTAATTTCTCTACAATTGGATAATTGTTAATTGGCTTATCTAGCGAGCCGGGTTAAGTTCCATCATGACTAGATGGATTTTCGGTCGTGACATATATTTATATTAGCAAGTTACAATATAGATAACAACAAATATAAAAAAACGCACAAAACTATACTAGGTTGGTATGCATATGTAGAGTCTATAACTTTACGACATTATCACATCCTAACAAAAATAATTTTTTTTTCTGAAATAAATTTTGTAGTCCTTATGTGTTTTCTAAAATAAAACTAGTGGAATGGCTTGTGCTGAGCCCGGGCCCGAACGTAATGAGATAGCAATTAGTGATAACCCAAAAGGTCATCCTGTATATTTTTAGATTAATCTGTGTTTCGAGGCCATGAAAGCCTCCTTCTACCTCACCTCGATTTGCGTGCGCAACCCGGGCGTGTAGCCGGGAAGCCGTTATGTGAAAAACTGATAAAAATAATAATTTTAGGTTGAAATTTGAGTAAAGTTGACTTTGGTCAACATTTTTAGTAAACGGACCCGGACCTATGATTTGACGATCCCGGAGGGTCCGTAGAAAAATATGGGACTTGGGCGTATGTCCAGAATCGAATTCCGAGGTCCCAAGTCCGAGAAATAAATTTTTAAAAGAAATTGTATTCTGAAAAATATAAAGGTTTTTGAAAGTTAAATGTTATGTGAAACCTGTGGTATCGGGCCCGTATTATGGTTCCTAATCCCGGTACAGGTTCGATATGATTTATATGTGTTGTCTGTGAAATTTGATAAGAAACGGAATCCATTTGACGTGATTCAGACCTAAAATGCAAAATTTGATGTTTAAAGAAGTTTTGAGAAATTTCATTGATTTTGGGGTTTAATTCGATGTTTGAGATGTTATTTTGGCGATTTGATTGCACGAGTAAGTCCGTAGGATGTTTTTGAGATTGTGTGCATATTTGGTTTGGAGCCCCGAGGGCTCGGATGTGTTTCAGGCATGTTTTCGGGGTGTTTGAACTTAAGAAATCACTGTTGGTGCACCAGATCTGGTGTGCCCGCACCTGCGAGCCTAGGGCCGCAGGTGCGAGATCGCAGGTGCGCCTCTATGCACGCAGGCGTGCTCCCTCTCGCAGATGCGAATCCTTCTTCGCATAAGCGGTTCCGCAAGAGTGGATAACCTTTCCGCAGGTGCGGCCCCCTATGGGCCTGTCCATCTCCACAGGTGCGATCCCTTTCTCGCACCTGCGATAGCGCAGATGCGACCCAAGCACCGCAGGTGCGAAAGTCGAGCAGTGATGTTTTTAAAAACAAACTTCAGACGTTTCGTCTTCCACCTTTTCATAAAAATAGAGGACCTAAGGCGATTTTCTCAAGAGATTTCCCTCCCAATTCGTAGGTAAGTGTTCACTAACTGATTTCCTTTAACTTTCTAATGTTTTTCATCAATTATCATCAAGAATCCTAGTGTTTTCATGGTAGTAATTTGGGGATTTGGGTTGAGTTAGGATTTTTTGATTATTTGGGAATTTGACCTCGTTTTGGGGTCAGATTTCAAAACAAATTACATATTCGGGCTCGTGGGTGAATGGATGATCGGGTTTTGGTCCGAACCTCGTGTTTGGACCAAGCGGGCCCAGGGTCGTTTTTGGATTTTTGGGAAAAATACTAGAAAACCTATAACTAAACATTGGAATTGAATTGTTGAGCATCATTGATGTTATTGAGTCAATTATGTCTAGATACGATTGATTCGGAGTCAGGTTCGAAAGGAAAAGCGGTGCTAGAGGCTTGATTTGGTCGTTGAAGTCGAGGTAAGTGTTTGGCCTAACCTTAGCTTGAGGGAATATGTGTTGAGTTTTATTTGCTACGTGTTTATTCCATGTCCAATGTATAGGTGAGGTGACGAGTACCTATATGTTGTGGTCAAGCATGCCCGTGAGTCGAATATGAGTAATTATGTGGTTTTCATTGAGGTTTATTGTGTTATGGATTTAATATCAATTTGGCAGTTATTCATTTGAGGAAAATTCTTGGTTGTGAATACTGTTGAGTATTTGATCGGTTGAGAAATATTTTGTTAAATTATACACTTGTATAGGATTGGTTATAGTTGTGTCCCTTGCCGGGACGGTATTATTTCTGTTGATTATTCCTTTGCATTTAGGGTTTCTTATTTTTGATTTTCTTGCCAAACTGTTGTTTATGTTATTTATGCACGAGGGGACATTCCGTGTCGTGTTTATGATTATTATGCACGAGGGGACATTCCGTGACGTGTTGATGATATTTATGCACGAGGGGACATTTCGTGACGTGATTTTGATGTTTTATGCATGAGGGGACATTCCGTGCCGTGTTATGATACTTTAGCACGAGGCGACATGCCGTGCCTTTTCTTTTCTCTTGTTTATTTCGTGTAGTTAATCCTCGTTATTATTTTTGATATTTGAACTGTTGCCTCGTTCCATCATTTCAGTATTTGCTACCCCTTTTCTCCAGCATGTTTCCCCATTTTTGTACTTAACTGTTTATTTCCTGTCGTTATTTCCTTTTATATGTTATTAAACTGCACAAACGATATTACTTGTCGTGTCCTAGCCTCGTCACTACTTCGCCGAGGTGAGGCTCGGCACTTACTCAGTACATGGGGTCGGTTGTACTGATGCTACACAAAATGGGTCGAAGCAGCATCTTACAAAGCAGTGACTAAGAAGGTCGTGGCAGATTTTGTCCGCGACTGGATTGTTTATCAGTTTGGAGTTCCAGAGACTATCATCACTGACAATGCCGCCAATCTCAACAGTGATTTGATGAAGACCATATGTGAGACTTTCAAAATCAAGCACAAGAATTCCACAGCATATAGACCTCAGATTAATGGACCTGTAGAAGTCACCAACAAGAATATCAAGAAAATACAGAGGAAAATGGTGGAAAATCATAAATAATGGCAAGCTACCATTCGCTTTACTGGGATACCGTACCACAGTCCGCACATCAACCGGGGAAACTCCCTACTTGTTGGTTTATGGTACTGAAACTGTTATTCCTGCCAAAGTGGAGATTCCTTCCTTGAGGATCATACAAGAAGCTGAGCTCAGCGACGCAGAATGGATAAGGAGCCGTTATAAGCAGTTGGCCCTCATAGACGGAGAAAGGATGAATGTAGTATGTCACGGACAACTTTATCAGAACAGGATGTCCAGAGCCTTCAACAAAAGGGTCAAGCCGAGACAGTTCACACCAGGGCAGCGGGTGTTGAAAAAGATCTTACTGAATAAGGATGAAGCCAAAGGGAAATTCTCTCCCAACTAGCAAGGCCCTTAAATGGTTCACAGGGTGTTGACAGGATGAGCCTTCATAATTGCAGAAATGGACGGAGAGGTCTGGCTAAAACCAATCAATTCAGATGCAGTTAAGCGATACTATGTGTAATTGTTTATGTTTTTTGCAAATGATGTAAATTGAACTACGCTCGACCTGATTCCCGTTTAAGACGGAATACGTAGGTAGCCCTGTGGGTTCGGTCACAATTCAATAAAATTTCTATTTCCCCCCACAATTAGAAACTGGGGCAGAATTTTGAGGAGGACCCTCAAAATTCTGAAGCAAGTCCAACCGATCACAGTATATACAACAATCAGAATCGTTTGTCCGTCTAACTGGGGCAGAATCTTGAGGAGGACCCTCAAAATTCTATAGCGATAGAGGTTGCAATGTCTCTTATCATGTCACAGTCACTGGTTCATCTAAGCTAATTTCTTAAAAAAAATATATTTTATGTCTTTGAAAACTATGCATGCTGGTTTTTTGAAATAACTCTTTTTAGCAAACGCTACCCCAATGATTTGAATAGGATTTCTAGATCGAGAAAAGAAAGCGAGCAAACGGAGGCACGAACCGACCTCCCCTACAGAAATCCCGATTTTTCTTTGAATGCAGGAACAGTGAATATGCACACCTCGGGATCACAACCTTCATGAAAACAAGATACTGAACCTACTACCAGCCAAGAAACACTCTGCCATCATCTGCTATTTTCTCTATTTGTATGGGACTAAGCCTCGTCCCGAACTTCTGCATGAGACTAAGCTGTGTCTCGATCTTGCATGAGGCTAAGCCCTGCCTCTTTGTGCATAAGGCTAATCACTGCCTTCTATTTGCATGGGACTAAGCTTTGTCCCAAACCGTGCATGAGGCTAAGCCTTGCCTTCAATTTGCATGGGACTAAGCCTTGTCCCGAATTTTTGCATGAGACTAAGCTCTATCTCCATATGCATGAGGCTAAGCCCTGCCTCATATTTGCATAAGGCTAAGCATTGCCTTCTATCTTCATGAGAGTAAGCTCTGTCTCCACCTTACATGAGGCTAAGCCATGCCTCCTATTTGCATAAGGCTAAGCATTGCCTTCTATTTGCAGGGGACTAAGCTCTGTCCCAAATCTTGTATGAGGCTAAGCCCTGCTTCATATTTGCATAAGGTTAAGCACTACCTTCTACTTGCATGAGACTAAGCTCTGTCTCGGCCTTGCATGAGGCTAAGACCTGCCTCATATTTGCATAAGGCTAAGCATTACCTTCTATATGCATGAGACTAAGCTCTGTCTCCACCTTGCATGAGGCTAAGCCCTGCCTCCTATTTGCATAAGGCTAAGCACTGCCTTCTACTTGCATGAGACTAAGCTCTGTATCGACCTTGCATGAGGCTAAGCCCTGCCTCATATTTGCATAAAGCTAAGCACTACCTTCTACTTGCATGAGACTAAGCTATGTATCGACCTTGCATGAGGCTAAGCCCTACCTCATATTTTCATAAGGCTAAGCATTGACTTCTATCTGCATGAGACTAAGTTACGTCTCCACATTGCATGAGGCTAAGCCCTACCTCCTATTTGCATAAGGCTAAGCATTGCCTTATATTTGCAGGGGACTAAGCCCTATCCCAAATCTTGCATGAGGCTAAACCCTGCCTCCTATTTGCATAAGTCTAAGCATTGCCTTCTAGATGCATAAGACTAAGCTCTGTCTCAATCTTTGCATGGGACTAAGCCATGTCCTGAACTTTGCACGAGACTAAGCGTTGTTTCTCTGCACTATCTATATTCTCCTTTTTCGGGCTAAGCTTTGCCCTCAACTTCACACAAGACTAAGCCATGTCTTGTTGCTCTTAGCATCATATTGTTGCATCTCATGGGCTGAACATCGCAAACTTGTCCGAAGGAGTCATAGTCTAAAGGCACCATCCTCATAGCCGGAAGGCACCATGTCATGGTCTGGGGATCTCTCAAATTTGCATATCATTATTCAAAGGCGTCATGCTTCAGAGGCACCATTTTCATGGCCCGAGAATATCATCTCATGGCCGACGAATCCCTCACTGCACAATTCATGGCCCAGGACATCATGGTCCAAGGACGTCATCCTCAATCGTCCAAAGACAATTCTCATGGTCTGAAGGGAATCTGCATCATGTTTAAATTTATGCACAGATATATACTCGTAGCACATCTTTACTTGCAGGTGATCCGATGAGCAACCATCATCCCAACAAAAGCAATCTCGCCCCCAGCTCCTGCATACTATCTCAAACTTGACCGCAACCGTTTCACCTATCCCGAAATCTTATGTCCGTCCTTGTGGTAATTTCATCAGTATATTCCGCTGGTGGATCCAGAATTACACACGGCCTGATTCCTGTAAAACCAGGGATATGTAGGCAGCTTGAAAACCAGAGTGCGACCTAAATCCCTCAAACCATCACACTCGGTCAAAATTGGCCATCATATCTTTACCCGACAATTCTTTTCATCCTTTCCTAGTAAAGAGAGGTAGCTGTTAATACCCAATTTTTCCTATAATATTTTTTTCAAAGTGCATACATACCTTCAAAACTATGCATTAGCAACAATTAATATTTTTTATTATTTATGCATTTTTTTAGGATTTTTAATTCATTTGTCCCAGTATTTTATTATATAAATAATCATTAATTGCACTACAAGTAATTTTATAACAATTTCATGACTTAATTTTACTATTTATATTTATACTAAGCTTTAATCATTTCAGAGATAGCCACATTTACATTTTTTGAGTACAATTGCAATAACTTTGCAATTATAGCTCGTGCATATATTATTATATTATTTTACAAGAAAATAGCTTGTTGTATTTTTAAAATATTGAGTAATTATTTTAAGATATTTCTATGCATGAAAATCATTTTTAGCCTGTTAATTATTTTATAAATTATTTTATCAATTAATTGGGTATTTAACAAATATCACATTTTATCTCCTTAATTTTCGGACCTAACCCTTTTAATACCAGCCCAAACCCCTTAAGAATACCATCCCAATTCACCCGAAGCCCAATCTACACCTACTCGACCCAAACCCCCATCAAATCGTGGCCGTTGATCTTTTAGATCAACGGTCCACATTAAACCTTACCATATTAATCTCTAAACCTACCCTAACCCCCCTTCACACTTTCATTTCCGCCGTCACTAGTTCCCTAACCTCTCCAGTTCTCTCCAACTCACCCTTAACCCTAATCGCCGTCATCGACGAGAAGCTCCCATTTATGGAGTTTTCGTGCATTCTCTGACCACCACTAGCCTCCTATACCCCCTGGCTGTTTGATTACATGGATCCTTGAGAAGATCTCATGGAGATCCAACCTGTTCTTGCTTGAAACTTGTTTAGTGGCCTGTCTCAGGCCATTCTCGTTTGTGAGTACAAATCTCCTCCTATTTTAGGTTGAATCTATGGGTTTTTGACCGAGTTTCTTTATCTCTATTGTTTTCTGAAAACCCTAGTTTCACTAGTCTACGAATCTGTTCAGATCTTTGTAAATCTTAAATGATTTGAGTATTACCGGGTGTTTTCCTTAAAAATATTTTCTTTTAGTTAATTGCTTCGATTTTGTTCACTCTTTTTTGATATTAGGGTTCTTCCTAGACTCTTCTTCAAAAGGTTTTTCTACTTTCAAACGTTCAATCTAGTCATATCTTTACGTGTTTTGGTTAATTTTCGTATGTATGCTCGTACCCTAGATGTTTCTAATGGTAACACTGATTTCTTCAATTTTTTCCATTATTATGTTTACTTCTGTGAACCAGTTATGTTAACTGATTCTATTTAGGGATTTGAATGATTTCCCAGTTAAATCCAGTATTCTTTGGGATTTTGTGCTTAACTGATTTCTATTAAGGATTCGAACCAGTTTTCCTGATTAAATTCGATATTCTGTGAGATTTTACTTAATTGATTTCTATTTAGGGAATTTGAATAATTCTCTAATATTAGAATCATTATTCTCCGGAATTTTACTTGTTTCCCTACTTTGACTAATTATGTTAGCCTTAATCAGTTATCAATAGTTTGGGATTTTTACTGACTCCCTATATGGTACGGTGTTGATTTATTACCTTAATTGAGTCCCAGTTTTGACCGTTAACTGACTTTCCCCAATTAAAGGGATCTTTTCCGGATTTCTCAATTGGAATTGATTCTATAGTTGGCTGATTGATTCTAATTGATTGAACTGTGATTCTCTTTACCTTATTTATTTTACTCCCTAAGTGCTATATATACACTCTCATTCCGCCTCTTAAACACACGAACAATAGTTCAAACACACACACAAAATTTTACTCGCATCTCTCTCTCTCTGCTACTTGTGTTCCTTGCTTGCCTAGCCGGCTGAAAGACAAGGCTAGACTGTTGAATCCTGACTATTTCAAATTCTGTTTTTCTTTCTTAACTGGTATGTCTCTATATCTAATGTCATTATAAAGTTCGAACCTATATGATTCTCTGTTTCTCTATGTCTAATTAAATCCATGTCTCTTTTGCACTACACTAACTGCTTGTGTACCTAATGCTATACTCTTTCTTGTTTACTGCTTTGATCAACATGTTTAAGTTCACTCTTCCATATTTATTGCTTTAATCAGCATGCCACTCCTGTTTAAGTTTTCAGTCCTTCCTGTTCACTGCCTTAAACCAACATGTTTACTTTTATGTTCCATGCTTTTATCTTTTTTGTTCATTAACTTTAATTGGTATGAACAATTTCGTTAAACCCCTGTCCTCTCTAGCATGACCACTCCTACATCCTATGTTTTCCTGTCTGCTGCTTTGAGTCAATGTGATTACTTCATCATTAAGCATGGCTGATAGACTTATGTATTTCTGTTAAGACACTAAATCAGTATTCTATGTTCTAATGAATGCTATGAATTTGGTGGTTGAATGTCAATCCACTCTTGTCTGTTCCATGTCCTTGTTGCTCAATATGCTCTCACTCTCACCCTGTTTTATGTGTTTCTGATTTACGTTTTCTGTGTTCCCAACCCCTGATACCCTCTCTGTAAAATTGTTTGTCCTCACCTAGAGTTAATTAACAAACCGAGTTGAATCTGGGCAATATGAAGTTTTGTGACTGGTTTTTACTTGCTGTTTGCTGAACCCCCTTTTTAGAATGTTTCCAAACTATATTCACTCCTAATGTTTTCATCTCTAAACTGCTTTCACCCCTCGTATGTTTTCACCTCCAAACTGTTTTCACTCCTAAAGTGTTTTCACTTTTAAACTATTTTACTTCTGGTCTGTTTTCCTAAAGTTATTCCTACTATGTCAAGCACTCTCACTCCTACTCTTAGAATACTTATGATTCTGCCCCTCTAGTGTGTGTACTGCCTAGGAATTCATGAGATTCCTCCAAACTCTGGCACAGTGGGGCTGGGCCTTCCACACTGCACAAAACTACTTCTCCATTTAAAAGGATCTTGGTGTGAGCATTGCCCGGGGTCCCTGAGGCCCTTGGGAACTTTGACACACCAAGATACTCTCTATTGGACACTATGAGACTATAGCGCTTTGGACTGTTTGAAGGCCTGGTTCTTCCATGTTTACTTTGGGCCTCTATTCAGGCTCCCTATAGTATAACATTATTTATTTCTGCAATTCATTTATGGTATGTAATAATAATTCTTGTAAACATATATTGGGGGATATTAGTAAAAAGGGGGGATTTTTATATAATTGTTTGTGGGAAAACCGGGTATAAATCATGCCCTTAGGATTATTATTACCATTTTCTTGCATTAGAAATCATGTTCTTAGGATTATTTGCTTGCATTAGAAACTCATGCTCTTAGGATTGTTTGGCATACTAGAAAACATGTTTATAGGTGCATTATGGCATTTGTTCCAAAATTCTGCTTTCTAGACTTCTGCATAGTCATGCCCGCTTAGAAATTCTGCCACTAAGCTGCTACTAATCCTACCTAATAAACACGTTCATTCTCTTATGTGCATTAGAAACCATGCTTTAGGACTTCTATTGCATTCATTCACTTTAATACCACGCCTACATCGTGTAAAATTAGTAACTATCATCTCTACAAGAGTAAGTTTAAAAGCAGTCCCAACACCTAGATATCATGTTATAGGGATAAACGTGTATAAAACCAGTTCCTAATATTCAGCACCTAGACAACATGCTTATAGGACATAATGAACTCCAAACTACTTTGTTTCAAATCGCCTATTAGTTTATTTAGAACTCTAGTTAACAATTAGATATCATGTTATAGGACATCTCATATCCACGCCTAGGCAAGTATGTAGGTAATTAAGACCTTGCAAATTGTAAAACTGTGCTTTGTTTAATTATTTGTGAATTGCCCAGATTGAGCAAGTCCTAAAATCAGTCGGCAAACTGATTAGGTCTCTATTGCCTTGCTTTAACACAATGCTACATATATTCTATTTCCTCACCTAGATATCCTGCTCTAGAACCTTTTGAAATATCTGAAATCTTGTTGTTTGAGACGTGCTAATTGTTTGCTTATTTGTGAAGGTAAATATGAGCCCCCTTAACTGTTCCTTTGCTTGACAATCCTAATTGTTTTAATTGTCGCTTAGATTTTCTCCTTTTAAGAACCTTAGGAGAGTCTAGAATTGCCTTAATTAGAGGTCTGAAACACCTCCAGGGCCATAAGGAAGGGACGGGTAATGCACGCATGGAGTACAATTAATTAGAATCGCTTATATAACCACCAAGGGGAGGGAAATTGGGTGGTAGTAAATGATATGATGACATGTGAGATAATTCCACGTGTAACACCTCTCATTGAGGAAAGTTTATCGGGTATTGCACATATGTGATCCTATAGGCTAATAAACCTAGGACTTCCCTTCTTCTTGTTTAATCCATATGTGTGTTTAAACTGCTTTATTTGCTTAATGACTAATTCACAAAATGAGTTTGGCCGGGACCCACCATTGTGGACCTCGAGGGGTGCCTAACACTATCCCTTCAAGGTAATTTCAAGCCCTTACCCAATCTATGGTAACACAAATCGGTTCATATGAGTTACTTGCATTAGGTGCCCTAACGCACCTTAAATCCGTTAGGTGGCGTCTCTTCAATTTCTATACCCCTTTCCCAAAAGGAAATGAGTTGTCCTAAAGAATGTCGAAACCCTGAATCCGCTGAAAAGAGGAAAAAAGGGGGCGCGACAGCATTGATACCATCCCGTAGTCCCAAAGTAAATACACAACTCAAACGAATGAAGATAACGATTACAACAGGAGAATCTATAGTTTAAGTTAAGTACAAGTCAAGAAAGAAGCAGGAATTCACGAAGCATGCTGCAAAAAGTTTAGTTAAGCAAGTAAGACACGTAGACTTGCTATTCTAGGCTAACAGGATAACTACACATACTAGTATACTCAATTAAGGTGAAAAACAGGTAATGATTTTCTCACGAATATCTGACTCCGAATTTCCCAAATCTAGCCAAAATCAATTACATACCATAATTATATCTATAAGAAGCTAATCTAATAAATAAAATCTAATCTACAGAAAGAAAATAGGAAATCGTCCCAAAAGGCCTCCTTGGGACCACATCTCGGAATCAGGTAAAAGTCACAAAATATGAACACTCATTCACTCGAGTCCAACCATATAAGAAGTACTCGAATCCGACCTCAAATCGCCTTTCAAAACTCATAATTTTAGGTGAAGAACTTCTTCTCATTTTCCCCAAATGTTTAACCCCAAATCTGAAATTAAAGATGTAATTAATGATAGATTAGTTGGATATAACCAAAATGGAGTGTAGAATCATTACCCAATCGATGTCTTTGAAAATCCATCAAAATCTCTTCCAAATCCGAGCTCCCAAACTCAAGTTTTGATAAAAATGGCCAAACTCTCGTTTTTAAATAATACAAGTCTGCCCAGTGATTTCTTCTTTGCGAACGTGGACACACCCTCGCGTTCGCGAAGCACAAATTCTCCTTAAGTCCAAACCTTCTTCGCGAACGCAGTAGCTTGCATTACCTTACCCTATGCGAATGCGGGACCCTCATCGTGAACGCGTAGGCTAATTACTTGGAGCTCCATTTGACCGTTTCTCTACGTGAACGCGAGGACCAATTATGAACGCGTAGGATAAATGATCCACACAATCGCGAATGCGAAGAACAAATCAGACGGTCTCCCAGATACCTCACCCGAACGCGCGACCTCTCTTGCAAAACCGATGAAGGAAACCGGCAAAATGATACCAGATTTTTCAGCAAATTCGAACAAGTCCAAAATGATCCGTTAAGCATCTGAAATACACCCTAGGCCCCCGGGTCCTCAATACATACCAACCAGTCCTAATACACCATACGAACTTATTAGAGTTCTCAAATCACATCAAATAACGTTAAAAAACATGAATCACCCTCCGATTCAAACTTAATGAACTTGAAACTTGAATTTCTAAAACCGATGCCGAGACCTATCAAACCACGTCCGATTGACCCCAAAGTTTGCACACAAGTCATATTCAACATACTCCAACTTCCGAAATTGGAATCCGACCCCGATATCAAAAAGTCCGCTACCGATCAAAATCTCCAAAAAATTTACTTTTTCCATTTCAAGTCTAAATGAGCTACAGACCTCCAAAACAAAATCCGGACACGCCCCTAAGTCCAAAATCACTCAACGGAGCTAACGGAACTGACAAAACTCCATTTTGGGGTCGTCTTTACACAATTTTGACTAAGTTAAGAATTTAAAGAATTAAGCTTCCGTTTAGGATAAGTGTCCCAAAACACTCCGAAACCACAACAAATACCTCCCAACAAGGCACGTAAGTAGAAAGAGATACGGGGGAAACAGTAAATAGGGGATCAGGGCTATAACTCTCAAAACGACCAGCCCGGTCGTTACATGCTCCCTTTCTTAAAACAATCGTTTGTCCTCGAACGAGTATAGAGACATACCTGAAGTGGTGAAAAGATGAGGATAACGGCTGCGCATATCATGCTCGGTCTCCCAAGTCGCCTCCTCGACCGACTGACCCCTCCACTACACCTTCATGCAAGCAATGTTCTTTTGCCTTAGCTTTCTGACCTGCCTGTCCAAAATAGCCTTTGGCTCCTCAACATAATATAGATCCTTATCCAACTTGACTGAGCTGAAATCCAACACATGAGATGGATCACCGTGATACCTCCGGAGCATAGAAACATGGAATACCGGATGAACACCTACTAGACTGGGAGGTAAGTCAACCTCATAAGCATCCTCCCCAACTCGCCGCAACACCTCAAAGGGACCAATGAACCTCAGTCTCAGCTTGCCCTTTCTCCCGAACCTCATAACGCCCTTCATAAGCGAAACTTGGAGCAAGAACCGCTCTCCAACCATGAATGCAACATCGCGAACCTTCGGGTCCGCCTAACTCTTCTGTCTGGACTGGGCTGTGCGAAGTCAATCTTGAATCACCTTCACCTTATCCAGGGAATCCTGAACCAAGTATGTATCCAATAATCTAGCCTCGCCCGGTTCGAACCAACCTATCGGGGATCGACACCGCCTACCATACAGAGCCTTATACGGTGCCATCTGGATGCTCGACTGATAACTGTTGTTGTAGGAAAACTCTGCAAGTGGCAAGAACTGATCCCACGACCCTCCAAACTCCATCACACATGCATGGAGCATATCCCCTAATATGTGAATAGTGCGCTCGAAATGTCCGTCTGTCTGAGGGTGAAATGCAGTGCTCAGTTCCACTAGAGTACCAAACTCATATTGTACGACCCTCCAGAACAATGATGTAAATGGAATACCCGGGTCAGAGACAATAGATACTGGTACGCCATGAAGCCTGACGATCTCACAGATGTAAATTCGAGCCAGCTGCTTGGAAGAATAGGTAGTCATCACAGGAATGAAATGAGCTGACTTGGCCAGCCTTTCCATAGTCACCCAAACTGCAACAAACCCTCGCAGAGTCCGTAGGAGTCCAAAAACAAAATCCATAATGATCCGCTCCCATTTCCACTCCGGAATCTCTAACTTCCGAAGCAACCCACCCGGCCGTTGATGCTCATACTTCACCTGTTGGCAATTTTTGCACCCTTCTACATAATCCACTATGTACTTCTTTATCCTCCTCCACCAGTAATGCTACCTCAAGTCCTGATACATTTGCGCGACACCCGGATGAATAGAGTATCACGAGCTGTGAACCTCCTGGAGAATCAACTTACGCAAACCATCTACATTGGGAACACATAGCCTGCCCTGCATCCTCAATGCACCATCATCCCCAATAGTGACCTCCTTAGCATCACCGTGCTAGACCTTGTCCGTAAGGACAAGTAGATTGGGGTCATCATACTGATGCTCCCTAATATGATCATAAAGAGAAGACCGGGAGACCACACAAACCAATACTCGACTCGGCTTAGAAATATCCAATCTTACAAACTGGCTGGCTAAGGCCTGAACATATAATGCCAATGTCCTCTGTGTTGCTGGTAGATATGCTAAACTCCCCAAACTCTTCGCCCGACGACTCAAAGCATCAGCCACCACATTAGCCTTCCCCGGATGGTACAAAATGGTGATATAATAGTCCTTAAGTAGCTCAAACCACCTCTGCTGATGCAAGTTAAGATCTTTTTTCTTGAACAAATGCTGCAAACTCCGATGATCGGTGTAAATCTCACAAGGAACGTCGTACAAATAGTGCCGCCAAATCTTCAAGGCATGAACAATAGCTACTAACTCAAGATCGTGGACATGATAGTTCTTTTTATGCACCTTCAACTGTCTGGACACGTAGGCAATCACCCTACCGTCCTACATTAACACCGCGCCAAGACCAATCTGTGACACATCATAATATACAGTGTAAGACCCCGAACCTATAGGCAATACCAACGCTGGGACTGTAGTCAAAGTTGTCTCGAGCTTCTGAAAGCTCTCATCACGCTCCTCTATATACCTGAACGGAGCACCCTTCTGAGTCAGCCTGGTCATAGGTGTTGCAATAGATTAGAATCCCTCTACAAAATAACAGTAATACCCCGTCAAACCAAGAAAACTCCGGATCTCCGTAATTGATGATGGTCTAGGCCAACTCTGCACTACTTCACCTTATTCGGATCCACCTTGATCCCATCACTCGATACTACATGACCCAATAATGCCACTGAGTCTAGCAAAAACTCACACTTTGAAAATTTTGCATATAACTTCTTTTCTCTTAAGGTCTGAAGCATAGTCCTCAGGTGCTGCTCATGATCCTCCCGAGTCCAGGAGTACACCAGCATGTCGTTAATAAACACAATGAAGAATGAGTCAAGATAAGGCCGGAACACATTGTGCATCAAGTGCATAAAAGTTGTTGGGGCATTGGTCAGCCCAAAAGACATAACAAGGAACTCGTAGTGACCATACCGAGTCTTGAAAGCAGTGGGAAATCTGGCTCCCGAACCTGATGGTAACCTGAACGTAAGTCAATCTTGGAAAACAACTTGGCACCTTGTAATTGATCAAATAAGTCATCAATACGAGACAATGGATACCTGTTCTTCATTGTAACTTTGTTTAGCTGGCGATAATCAATGCACATGCGCATAGAACCATCATTTTTCTTCACAAATAAGACCGGGGCACCCCAAGGTGACACACTAGCCGGATGAAGCCCTTATCAAGCAACTCTTGTAACTGCTCCTTCAACTTCTTCAACTTAGGAGGAGCCATACAATATGGAGGAATAGAGATGGGCTAAGTGCTCGACAACAAATCAATGCCAAGATCAATATCTCTGTCGGGCGACATGCCTAGAAGATCAACTGGAAACACATATGGGAAGTCCCTCACTACTGGAACGGACTCAACTGTAGAGATATCAATACTGGCATCTCTCACATAAGCTAGCTATGCATCCCACCCCTTCTCAACCATTCGTTGAGCCTTAAGAAATGAAATAACTCTGCTTGGAGTGTACTCTAAGGTACCCCTCCACTCTAATCGCGGTAATCCTGGCATAACAAGCGCCATGGTCTTAGACTGACTATCTACAATAGAATAATGGGGAAACAACCCGTCCATGCCCAAGATAACATCAAATTCTACCATATGAGCAATAATAAATCGGATCTAGTCTCAAACACACTAACAACAATCAAACACGACCGATACACATGGTCCACAACAAGAGAATCTCCCACAGGAGTAGACACATAAACATGGTAACTCAAAGAATCCCGAGATACGCCCAAATACAGGGCAAAATAAGAGGACACATAGGAATATGTAGAGCATGGGTAAAATAATACCTACACATCTCTATGCCAGAACGAAACAATACTTGTAAGATAGAGTCAGAAGCAACTGCCTCTACACGAGATGGAAGAGCATAATACCTGGAATGGCCTCTCCCTCTAGGGAGACCTCGACCTCCCCACCTCCACCTTGAGCTGGCTGAGTAGGTGGGGCGGTAGCTGGTGTTGGAATCATTGCATGAGGACCCGATGGAGCACGCGGTGGCTGAGAAGTTTGTGGAGGCGCACCCCTCCTAAGTCCGGGGAAATCCCTCACCATATGGTGTGTGTCACCACACTCGAAACAAGCTCTCGAAGGGCATGGCTGATGTGACTGACTCGGGCTAGGTCTGCTGGACTGTCTGCTAAAAGCACCCGAGTAGGAGGCACACTAGATACTGACGGTGTATAATAAGGCTTATGGGGCCTAGAAGGGTCTAGAACACCACTGGTGGCTGGAAGGGTTGAATGAATGGGGCGACTCACATAACCCCTACCATGGCAAACTGCAGCTAAGGCATGAGTACCGCTGTAAGTGCTAGACTCTTGAGACCTCTTGGCCTCCCTCTCCTCTCTATCTCGCGCAAGCATGCCCTCCAATCTCCTAGTAGTACTTACAACCTGCTGATAAGAAATATTCATCTCCAACTCCCTGGCCATACTTGTCACGACCCAAATTCCCAACCTTAGGAATTGTGATGGCGCCTAACACCACACTTTCTAGGCAAGACAATGTTAGAGTTCGATTAGCTAATTTCCCTTGATTATTTACTTAAGCACAAATAAATAAATTTAAAGTAAACTTAATTTAAATGATTTCCAATGAATACTCCAAATATAAAATAATAAGCAATTAAATAAACCGAGTCACAAACTAATTATATAAATAACTATAAGACTACCCCAAGGTCTGGTGTCACAATTCACGAACTTCTAAGACTACTATAAATAACGGGATGAAAGAAATAATATAAATGTTTTGAGAAATATAAAACAATCTCTATGAACTAAGAAAAGACTCTCGGGATCTGCGAACGCCGACAGATATACCTCGTGTCTCCGGATAATGGATAGCTGCTACTAAAAATCTCTGATGCGAGCCGATACCTGGATCTGCACAAAAGAGTGCAGAGTGTAGTATCAGTACAACCGACCCCATGTACTGAGTAAGTGCCGAGCCTAACCTTGACGAAGTAGTGACGAGACTAAGGCGGGGCAATTTTAACATATCCTGTGACACTGTATATATATAAAGTAATAAAACAATTCTACAAAAATCAGAAAAAGATAAACTACAACAATAAAATAACTCAGTCGCCTATTCCAGGCCTCAGCTGTAACCAAGGTCTCACATGAATTTCCCAAAGTTCCAAACTTCACCTTAAAATAACCAAAGGTGCATAATATGAGAAACGGTAGAGTGAAACAGTAAATTTTCCAAATCTGTAAGCTTCAAATCCTTGAGTTTCAGAACCAGTAAAATATCATTGAAATTCAGTAAAAAACAAGTATCCTCCCTTATCACAGTCATATATATTTCCCATGTCCACCCTTATCACAGTCATGTATATATATTTCCTCTGTCCACCCTTATCACAATCATTTATATTTATTTTCCCTGTCCACCCTTATCACAGTCATATATATTTATATATTTATCAAAACTTTCACAATTCAGGCCAAACCTTTCACAATACTTTTGTCTCAACAGTCATAAATAATAAACGGTAGTTCTCACAAACTTCATAAATAATATCTCAAAATGAACCAACAGGAATATAT
>ML248045.1:1836-30352 GCA_005239495.1 Nicotiana undulata
CGGATATCCGAATTCACTTCCGATCGCGCTCCCAACTCCAGAATCACCATACGGAGCTATTCCCAGACTCGGAATCCCAAACGGACCTCAATATCATTGAAATGTACTTCAAGTCAAACTTAGGAAATTTCCTTAAAATACTGACTTTCCACAATATGCGCTGAACTGTTCCCGGGTTGTCCAAAACCCGTTCCGGACATACGCTCAAGTCCGAAATCATCATACGAACCTGTTGGAACCTTCGGATCCTGATTCCGAGGTCGTTTACTCAAAATCCTAGCCTTACTCGATTTCTTAAACTTAAGACTTCTAAAATGAGAATCTTCCTTTAAATTCAACTCCGATCTTTCTGAATTTCAATTCCGACCATATGCACAAGTCAATATACCTGAAATGAAGTTGTTCGTGACTCCCAACTGCTGAATGACGCGCTGGATCTCAAAACGATCGATCGGGTCGTTACACTAAGAACCTAAGAAGTTAAACCCATAAAATTTATCTAACGATCGACTGATTGTTGGCAAATTGAAGATTATGTATGTATTTAACCATCCACCCCCCTCGAAAGAAAAATAAAGAAAGTAAAAAATGGTTGAGGTTGCCAATTTGAAGAAAAGAAAAATAGAGGCTATTGCTGACTGGTCCTTCTTAGATGATTATGGGCGAAAACAGGAAATAAGGGTTGACAAATCCAGCACAATTTTGGACTTGTCCCGTTCATTCTAACCTTTGACTTCTGACTCTTCAAGTACTCATTTTTCAATTGCTTTCTAAAAATCAAAATATTCTTTTGACAAATCATATTGAAATTTCATACTGCAATTTTGAAAATTAGAAATTAAGAGGATTCTAAAAAGGGATAACTTTCCCCAATATTTAAAATACAAGAATTTATAGATACGTACTGTAACTGAGTATTTATTCTCTTGAATTTTCTATCGAGTTATTTTACCGTCAAATTGTATGGGTCAAAATCCGACTAAGAAAATTCAGAATGAAGAGGTGATTATCATAAGCAATTTGGCCTAGGTCGACTAGTGATTAACGAAACTCATCGTCGAGCTGTCAATCACGGCCGAGGTCGAGTATCACGAGCAGCAGTAACGGCTAGTTTTGTATTAGGATCTTTAGAGAGATTTTCTATACTTGTACTTTTAGAGTTCTTTAGGGGTGTATCCCATATAAATAGAAAGATAAATAAAGTAAAAGACATGTAATATTCTATGTGATAAGAACTCTCTTGAAAAGCAAACTCTTGAGATAAATACAAAGATCACCTTTCTAAGGAGATTCATCTTTTTGGATTATTCCTTATCATTCTCATCAGATCCGAGAAAATCTTCAATATTCTCATAATTACTTGTCATTCATCATTGTCAAAAAGAGCAATCATCGACCTCATTTAATATTGAGTGAATCTTCCTCTTTATTTACATTTAGTGTCATTTATTGTTATCGTGATGATCGAATAGGTCATCGTATGATTTAAACCTAATTATGTGATCCAAAACCTTTATAAGTCATGTTTTAGCCTTTCTCGATTTGTGTGCGCAGTCCGGGCATCCGGAAAGCTTTTATGTTGAAAAAAATAAGAAAATTTGCCTAAAACTTCATTTGAGTTGACTTCGGTTAAAATTTTCGATAAACGGGCCCGAATTCATGTTTTGACGGTCCCGGTGGGTTTGTATCGGGATTTTGGACTTGGGCGTATGCCTGGAATCGAAATCGGAAGTCCCTAGCCCGAGATATAGGACTATGTCAAAATTTGAAAGTTGAAAGCTTAATGAAATTGAAGTGTTTAACCAAAGTTTGACTTTTTGGATAACGGGTCCGTATTTTGGTACCGGAATCCGTTATAGGTCCAATATCATATTTATGACTTATCTGTAAAATTTTATGAAAAACAGAATTGATTTGACGTGATTCGGACATTCGGTTGTGAAAATAGGAATTTCAAAGTTTTCTTGACGTGATTAGGGTCGACACTTACCAGTACATGGGGTCGCTTGTACTGATACTGCACTATGCATTTCCTGTGCAGATTTTGGAGCTGGTCCGGACTGATCTAGAGGTTTTGTAGGATTCACTTGCTAGGGGACCCAAGGTAGTCCTGTTGGCGTTCGCAGGCTCTGGCGTCCCCTTCTATACCCCATACTTTATTGTTCTCATTATTTCACAAACAGTTGTATTTTCTCTCGAATAAATACTTGTAATAGAATCTTAGAACGTTCGCGAATTGTGGCTTCGGATTCTGGATAGTAGTAGTGTTTAATCAAAGTTGTTATATATATTTCCGCGTTCATTTAGACTTCTTATAGCCTGCTTATTGTTAATCACTGAAATATAAAGAAATTGGCTAATAAATCTCTAATGTTGGTTTGCTTAGCTAGTGTAATATTAGGCGTCATCACGGTCCCGATATTGGGGATTCCGGATTGTGGCAGTTATTTAATACTTGATATTTCCAGCATATTATTGAACTCGAAACTTTAAATACACGTTGCATTAAATCTATCTCGACACTATTCTACATCATCCACGTAAGTTGGTTATAGATCTAAGGTTATTATTTTTAACTAAAATTAACCTCTCAAATATTAAATTAATAACCTAAGATCCACATTTTTTGATCAAACACAAATATCAATGGTCTTCGTCTTCTTTTGATTTTTCTAAGTCTCGACCAAAGAGTGCCGTTTACTTATTTGGGTAAATCTCTCACTTTTCCTTAACTGTTAATAAGTATTGGTTCAATTCTCGTCATTTCGTTTTGCCTTTCCCATCTCTATCCCCTAATAAAATGGAAATATTGATTTAAAGACAGGAACATTTATTGATATTGTCTAAAAGTTATGTTGGAAAACAAATATAAATCAAAAAATTAAATATAACATACCGTGATCCAATGACAGTAACATGTGTCTCAAAAAAACAAAAGAAAACTTTAAAAGTCCAAGTCAACTTGCATACACACAAAGAAAGTGCGTCACAAATGGCAAAAGCCATGTGGGAGGAAAAAACGGTAAACAAAAGGAGGAAAAACAAGAAGAAAAAATTTAATTTTAAATTCGGAAAAGGGTTCAAAATGTCCCTAAGTTATTGAAAAAGGTTTAAAAATACCCTTCATTCACCTATTGGGCTAAAAATATCTCTCCATCCACTTTTTTGGTTCACTTATGCCCTTTGATTGTTAGGTCAATGCTAAATTGAAAATAAATATTATTTTTTTTGTAAAACTTAAAAAAATATTACAAAATATTTTCGTTTTTTTAAACTAATGCATCAATAGTTAAAAAAGAATTTTCTTCAGTGAAATAAAACGAAATGCTTTAAAAAACTGGAAAAAAATTAATTTTCAAAAATGAAACTATTTTGTTGAAAATATTTTTTTCAGTTTTTAAAAAACGAAAATATTTTATTAAAAACATTTTTTTTCTTTTGTTTTTACAAAAAAAAATTCAGTTTTTACAAAAAAGAAAAAAAACTTTACTAAATTAGTGGACCATTGGTGCATTAGTTTAAAAAACGAAAATATTTTGCAAATTTTTTTTTTTAAAGTATTACAAAAAGAATAATCATTATTTTTAATTTAGCATTGACCTAACGGTCAAAGGGCATAAGTGAACCAAAAAAGTGGATGAAAGGATATTTTTCGCCCAATAGGTAGATGAAGAATATTTTTAAACTTTTTCCAATAGTTTAGGGTCATCTTGACCCTCCGTTTTAAATTTAATAAGAGAAGCATCAGAGAATTTTCCCTTAGTCTATTTATCAAAACATTTATTCAACACCAAAAATGTTTGAAAAGTAAACAATATAATCTTAGTCTTCATATTTATCCACTCATCTCTTTTCTCTATAAATACTCTTCACAACATTTCTTCTACTTCACAATACTTCTCTCTCTCTCTCTCTCTCTAACACAAAAAGTTAAAGGATTTCAATTGTAAAAGAAGAGAGATGGAGTTTTTAAGAAACTCTTCTCTTTTGGTTCTTTTGTTGTGTTTCTTTGTATTTGTTTCAAACAATGGTGGTGTCAATGCTTCTCACAAACTTTATATGCATTTGCAATCTACAACCTCTGCTAATGTTAAAAATGTCCACAGAACCGGTTACCATTTTCAACCACCTAAAAATTGGATTAACGGTACGTTTTCATTTCTCTGTCTTTAATTTTGTCTGGATTTATGATTTAGACGTCGTTAGTTCTGAATTAATTAAACTGTTGAATTTGCGGTTTCTTCTTGGCTTTGAAAGTGTCAACATATGTAAATTTATGATTTCTCATGTTTTTATGAGTTGTTGTGGTTGTTGTCATGCAATTTTGGGCAATGGTGTAATAATTAAATTCATTGCATTCCAATCAAGTAATTAATGTTTTTTTCTTTTTCAGCTAAATTTTAGGTTTTCACATCTCTGAATAACTTGCAGATTTTGTTTATTCAATAATTATTGCCTGATTGGTTGTTGTCTTGTTGACTGGAAATGTTGAGTTTTTTTAATTTGTTATAATACTCTGACAGCTTTTGAGTTAACGAAACTACATGTTGCCCATGACGAAATTGGTACTAGTAATTAATAAATGTTGCCGTTCTATAGATGCATTCAAGAAGTGAAGATATGAAAATATTTATGTTATCTTACTCACAGCAACTCATGACCAGCCTGTCTTTTTCTACTTATATTAATCATTCTTCTTTCTTTGAAATTTGACGAATCCAAAAATACTCTTAATATGATATGATATTGTTCGCTTTGGACAAGATCGTACGATTTTCTCCAAAAGACCTCGAGTATCAAACTCCTTATAACTAACTTATTATTATTTTATATTTTTCACGTGAAACTTTATTCACACAGTATCAGAGTTATTATTAGGATGCTTATCCTGGAAAACAAATAAGGATGCATGAATTGTAATTTGTGGACAAAATTACTTCTCGTACTTGACTTCTTGAAAATCAAAGAAAAGTGATATGTGTGCATTAAATACAAAAGATGTAATCTATGCCTTTTTTTCCAAAACTCACATTCCTTCATTTAATATTTTGAACACTATATGGTTTCACATGTGATCTTAGTCTCAAAGTAGGAGATTTGACCCTTGAACCTGTTGCAATAAATAGAAAACCAACCTCCTTCTCGTTTTTTTGGATAAAATAAAGTGTAGGTAACATCATTCTAAGCTGATCAAGTGGGCTTGATGCATGATACTCATCCTATTCAAAATAAGTGATTTTTTGTCTTTTTTCGTAGTCCAAAATAAGTAATTTTTTTAAATTTTAAGAATAAATTAATTATTTTTTTCTACATTGTCCTTAAAGTAAATAGTATTGGAGTATGTGTTAGGAGTGTATGTGAGATAGTAAAGGTTAATATGGTCAATTTCATTGCTAATTAACGTTAAATGGGTGGATTTCTTAATCTGTGTGAAAACATCCGAAAAATCACTTATTTTGGACCGGAGGGAGTATTTTGTTTACATCGAGCATTAATATCAGTAGAGATTTATATAGTAAATGATACTCCCTCTGGTCCACAATAAGTGATTTTTTGGTTGTTTTTACATAAATTAAGAAATTTATCTTTTAACATTAATAAGCAATGAAATTGACCATACTAACAATTATTTTCTCTTCACATAAATACTCCTAACACATACTCCAACATTATTTACTTCAATAGCAAAGTAAGAAAAAATAATTAATCCATCCTTAAAATCTGAAAAAAATACTTATTTTGGATCACAGAAAAAGAGCCAAAATATCACGTATTGTGAATCGGAGGGAGTAGTCAACTTTGACTTCCCCAACCCCATGGGGCAATGGTGGGTTGGGGGGAGGGGGAGCTGGTGGCCGATTAATCTGACCCAAAAGACAAATGGATCATATAATATAATACAGGACATGTGAATACGAAATGATATAGAAGCCAAAATGCCCTAAAGTACGTGAAGCATAGAGCCAAAACATATGACGTAAAGCTAAAAGGAAGTTTTAACCATAAATATTTAAATTTCTGATTTTGTTCGTTCTCTTGACAATCCATGTATCTATCTCACTATCTCTAACACGTACGTAGAATTCTCTCTTCTTCTTTTTTCTTTGCTGAAGTAACACGTGAAATTCCACATAAATAATAATAATAATAATAATAATAATAATAATAATAATAATAATAATAATAATTCTTGTTGTTACAATCAGAAAGAGAGAAATTAAAGAACCAGAAAACGACCCTCTTTTAATTTTCTTTATATAACTAAAGAAAAGTCGAACAATGGCAACTTGTAAGGAAGTCTTCGGTTATAAAACTTCTGGTCATCTTTAATCGTCATTTAATTTTTTTTCTTTTGATTGTTGTATCTTTGACTTCTTATTTACTACATATCCAAACAAGTTGCTTTATTATAATTCAGTTACTTCAAAAAAAAAAGATACTTCATCATTTCTTGGATCCCGCAGTAATTTTTTTACATTTCTTTGAGGATGTGGGGCCTTTTGATTTCGTAGTTAAGGAATATTTGCAATTTAAAATTATGGGGCTGGCATGAGTAGTGGCGGATTCAGTATTTGATGCAACCAGGTTCAATCTTAGAAGTATATAACTTTAGTCGTAACATAATAGTTGTCAAGTGGGTTCAAACAAAAATATTTATACAAAATTTACGCTACTTTAATCGTAATTTATACATATACACAGTATTATTTTTTAGTGAAGCGGGTTCAATTGAATACACCACGTGCGTTCGCCACTCTTCATGAGTTGGTTCCCTTCAGGAACTCACAAAAAATTGGGGTAGAGTTGGTTACAAAAAAGGTTGAAAAGGAACCTTAGAGCAACAGTAAAGTTATTTTGTGTGATCTATAGGTCATGAGTTTAAGTCGTGAAAACAATCATTAATGTTTGCATTAGAGTATATTAGAGTAAGTTGTCTATATCACATTCCTTGGGAAGCAGGCCTTCCCGGACCTTATATGAATGCGAAATACTTTGTGCACTTAACTGTATTTTAATTCTATGTTTGAACTAGAAAAAGATCACTAATCTTTTTGCAATTCCTAGAGTTCTGTATTTTTCACCTTTCATTTACTCCAATAATTAGTTATTGGGGTCTGCATTTGCGCAGTGACAGTGAAAACTCCTCCATCAAAACTTCAAAATATGTGCATTCTTCATCTAGATACTTAGTAGGCGTTTGGACATAAGAATTGTAAAACTCCATGAAATGGTGGGGAAAAAAATTCAAGTAAAAATAGTATTTGAAATTTAGAGTTGTATTTGGACATAAATTTTAGTTTGGGTTGTTTTTGAAGTTGTGAGTGATTTGAGCGAAAATTTTAAAAAACAGCTTTTTTCAGTTTTTAAATTTTTCGAAAATTTCTAAAATACATCTTCAAGTGAAAATTTTATGAACAAACGCTGATTTCGAAAAAAGTGAATTTTTTTTAGAAAAAATTTCCATCAAATTTTATGTCCAAACGGGCACTTAATTAACTGGATGATAATTTCTCTGTTTATGCTCCCTTTAGATTTCACATTTTTTTTAGTATCCTACAATTAAGTTGTGGTTTCTTGCTATATATGTGTCTCGAATGCATTTTTAATTGTATTTTTCTAATCAATCTCGATTTTTTCCTTTTCTTTCATGGTTTCTTGGATGCTTCAAACAAACACAGATCCAAATGGTGAGTCAGAAATTTTCTTTTGTACTATAGTTCTTTTCCTAATACTAGCCATGATGAAATTTCATTTACTCATTAACTCTGTTACTTTTGTTCTCAACAGGCCCAATGTATTACAATGGAGTGTACCATCTATTCTACCAATACAACCCAAAAGGAGCAGTATGGGGCAACATAGTTTGGGCCCATTCAGTCTCAACAGATTTGATTAATTGGATACCACTTGAGCCTGCTATTTACCCTTCCAAAATATTTGACAAGTTTGGAACATGGTCAGGTTCAGCTACAATATTACCAGGCAATAAGCCCATTATTCTCTACACTGGAATTGTAGATGCTAACAAGACACAAGTCCAAAATTACGCGATCCCGGCTAACTTGTCTGATCCATATCTCCGTAAATGGATCAAGCCCGATAACAATCCGTTAATCGTTGCTGACATGAGCATCAACAAGACTCAATTTCGCGACCCAACGACAGCTTGGATGGGCCGAGATGGTCATTGGAGAATCTTGGTTGGGAGTGTGAGGAATCATAGGGGAAAGGCAATATTATACAGAAGTAAAGACTTCATGAAATGGACCAAAGCCAAACATCCACTTCATACAGCTACCAATACTGGAAATTGGGAATGCCCTGATTTTTTCCCAGTGTCATTAAAGCATACAAATGGTTTGGACACCTCATACAATGGTGAATTCATTAAGCATGTTCTTAAGGTTAGTCTTGATGTTACGAGGTTTGAGTATTACACGGTTGGAACCTATGATACCAAAAAAGATAGGTATATTCCGGATAACACTTTTGTTGATGGTTGGAAAGGATTGAGACTTGACTATGGTAACTATTACGCGTCCAAATCATTATACGACCCTAGCAAGAATCGAAGAATTATGTTGGGTTGGGCTAATGAATCAGATACTGTTGATGACGATGTCAGGAAAGGATGGGCCGGAGTCCACCCTATCCCACGTAAACTATGGCTTGATCCAAGTGGAAAGCAATTGGTTCAATGGCCTGTTGAAGAATTAGAAACTCTAAGAAAAGATAAGGTCCAACTAAGTAATCACAAGTTGTACAAGGGAGAAAAGATTGAAATCAAAGGAATCACAGTTGCACAGGTTTGGACTTCATTTTTTTTCATTTTTATACTTATATTTGAGACATGGAAAAACAAACCAAGTCTGACTTAGAGTATTCATGAAAATTGCAGGCTGATGTTGAAGTGACTTTCTCGTTCGCAAGTTTGGACAATGCAGAGCCATTTGATCCAAGTTGGGCTGATCTTTACGCGCAAGATGTATGCGCCATTAAGGGTTCAACGGTCCAAGGTGGATTGGGGCCATTTGGACTCATAACTTTGGCTTCTAAAAACTTGGAAGAATACACACCTGTTTTCTTCAGAGTTTTTAAAGCTCAAGACAAATACAAGGTTCTTATGTGCTCTGATGCCTCAAGGTTTGTTCTTTACACTCTTAACACCTTGAATACACACAAAGAAATCCATTTCATTAACAAATATGAACATCTTTCTGTTTTCTTATTCTCTCACTTTTTCTGAGCAAGGTTTATTGGATACAACCTCTCTACCTTCATTAGGTAGGGTAAAGGTCTTATGGGCAAAGCTACATTAGGGTAAGGGTGGTCAATTGACCACCCTTTGTCTGAAAATAACACTGCGTATATAGGTAAAATATTAGGTTTTAGAGGTATAAAACATATATTGAACACCCTTTGTCATGGATTTTTAATACTTCTTTTAAGTTTGAACACCCTAAGAAAAATACCTGACTTCGCCACTGAAAGGTCTGTGTACACAGAACCCTCCCTAGACCCCGACCCCACATGCGGGAATATACTGAGTTTGTTGTTGTTGTTCATTGCAGTACCACAATAAACTAAGTTGCAACTTTTGATTGATTGTTAAATTATATTTGTTGTTGTCACCAGGTCAACCCTCAAGAATGAAACAACTATGTACAAACCGTCGTTTGCTGGATATGTGGATGTAGATTTAGCAGATAAGAAATTGTCTCTCAGGAGTTTGGTAAGCTCTCTTTCTTTCTTCAAAAGAATCTTGAATTCTCTCTTATTCTTTGTTAATTTTACATGGTTATATATATTTTGTGTGTATTGACAATTTAGTTATATTTGCAGATTGATAACTCAGTAGTGGAAAGTTTTGGTGCGGGAGGAAAAACATGTATTACGTCAAGAGTTTATCCAACATTAGCAATCTTTGATAAGGCACATTTATTTGCCTTCAACAATGGCACAGAAGCAATCACAATTGAGACTCTAAATGCATGGAGCATGGCCGATGCTAAGCTGCACTAAAACATTTGGAGAACAAAACAGAAGAGAACAAAGGAAAAAAAGAAAATAGTTATGATTTTACATTTATGTTCTGTCTCAAAGACAGTCTATAGATTTTTAACTTGGAGTTATTCATGAATGATGCCTTTTTTAATATTAACATCGTGCCAAATTTCTGTTATTGAAAAATGCCTTCTCATTTGAAAAATAGAATGAACGTTCCCAATGCAAATCAGTGGCGTAGCTACGTACAAGGGTGGTCAAGCGAACACCCTTCGCTCTGAAAAATTATATATCAAATATTACTCCTATTTTATATGGTTATATATTAGTACATTTTAAGTACCCTCAATATAGTCGAGTGAAACAGTCCGATGGTCCAGGGTCTTCAAAGTGAGATATTGCTCACAGGTTCAATCCCCTGTCTAAATATTTGGCCATTTTGTTTGCCAAAACTAAACGGAGATTCCTGACTACGCCACTAAGTGCAATCAGGTACATCAAGAAAGATTAACTACCAGCGATCCAAAGTTAAACTGGGTATCTATGTAGGTTTGCCTGCTTAAGAGGGCAGAATACAACTATACTGATTCTTTCAACTAAGCAATTCTTATTTCTTAAGCTGGCTCTTAGCCTCTTCTCCGTTGTTCTAGCTAACCTCAACTATTTTTGGTAATGCGCCAAAGTTAAAGATATATCAGGGAGAGAAGAAAATATACTTTCAGAGGATAACTCCTGCGAATGGCTAGGTCTATTGTTTGGATTGCAGAGGCTTCTTTCAATGTCCATCACATTATAATCGACAAATAAGGTTGTTTCTTCGAGATATACATATCAACTGTAATAAAAACTAACGCAATGGGTTATAAACTACGTATGTATTTTGTTAAAAGAATAAATATCCATAGCTGTAAACCACAATTTTGGAAATAACTATTACCATTGTTACATCGTATGTAGCGGAGATAAGGATGCTGAGATAGATGTGTGAGCATATTAAGAAAGATAAGATCAGGAATGAAGGACAATATGGGAGTGACACGTGTGGTTGACAAGTGGCGGAAAGTGACGTTGAGATGGTTCGGACATGTAAAAAAAGCAGATATCCAAATACCCTAGTGAGGAGGTGTAAGAGGTTAGTTATGGTGGGTCTGAGGAGGAATAGAGACAAGCCTAAAAAGTATTCCGGAAAGGTGATAAGGCAAGATATAGCACATCTTTAGCTTACCGAGAACATTACTCTTGATAGGAAGGTGTAGAGATCGAGAATTATGGAGAAGACTAGTAGGTAGTCGCGAGAGTATCCTTCTCACGTAGGATTAATAGTATTCTCATATTTCTATATACCTAGACCTCCATTATTACCGGTGTTTCTTTTGCTTCAGTTTACTTGTTATACTGCTGGTGTTGGTAATATGCCATGTTACTATTGCCTTTCCATGGTTTTGCACCATTGTTTTCTTTTCAGAAAGTGGTGTGACTATGCTTAACTTAAGCTGAGGGTCCATCGAAATAGCCTCCTTGTCTTCACATGGTAGGGGTAAAATCTGTGTATACACTCTCCACTTGTGAAATTATACTGAGTTTGTTGTTACTGCGTTGTTACATTTGTTAGGAGTTGTCTTTCATATCTCTTGAAGGAAAGGGTTAACATATTTATCATAATTGGGTTTTCTTATTCTTAGAAGGAAACATAAATCTCTCATATTTGGCGAGTCCCTTTTCTTGTAGGAAAAGGTTTGGACTTCTATAAACTAAAGATTCATCCTTCTCATCCAGTAACATCCACAATGGGGTTTGAGAGTCGTGTTTAGGGAGAACTTTACGGGACAAGTGTTAATGTGTCACTTGTGTTTGCCTCTTCGTGAGATTGTTTCTTAATATTTTGTGATCTCTTTTATATAGTAGATTGCTCATCTACATTTGTGACGTAAGTCAATTAACTGAACCACGTTAAATGTTTGTGTCTCTTTTGGCATATTTCTCTTTTATTATCTGACTTATCATAGTTCAAGGTTTGCTCTGGTAGCTCCGTAGGACCAGATTTTCGGTCCTAACAACATCGTACACCACCTTAACTATAAATGAGCTACTAATTTCTTTGCTAAACTATCAAGCTACTTTCACAGCCAATATTGTTTGTCCTACTTATGGAAAGTCTTCAAACTGCCCTCAGTGCACAACGAAAAGTTAATTTGATCAGTTCTACAAAAAGCTAACAGTTCAAAAAGCCATCAAAGTATTAGTCCGCGAACTGTAACAGCTAAAAGCAATGTGCATCCAGAGGATAGACTTAAAAGTAGTGGTATTAGATTATTCCCACTCAGTTTCAGCTGTTCCAACTCTAATATTTTTACGTCTTAGTACTTTTAAACCCATCTATTTGTTTGGTGGATTGCTGTTGCTATAATGTTGTTAGAGATGTGTGTCTATAAAACACAATGTTAATAAGGAAGAAGCAACAAAAATTCAATCATCAAAAACAAAGACAACTTAGGAATCCAACTCAACGAAATACTTGCTACCTCACAAGCTTGCAAAATTCCAACTGATCATAAGTCAAAATGACCTTGTACTGAGGCTACAAAATGTTTAAATCTAAGATGTAAAAAGACAATCAAAGATGCAACCCTTGACCAAAATATTCTGCCATGCAGCAAGTATGGTGCTGAGAAGAATTCACAGCCTCCTTCCCCTTCTACCACCCTTTCTGCGAGTGCTGTCTGTGGGAATAGGAGTAACATCCTCTGACAAAATTAAGCAAAATGTACTTTCAGCAGCGTTTCAAATTTATGATGCTAAACTAAAGACTATAAAAGATTAGAGCAGGTAGTCAATACAATAGAATTCCGAAGCAATTAGGCCCGGCAGATGATACTGAACTACTCAACAATTACAGAAGTTATTTACCTATGCGTCCAATTTTCATTCCAGATCGAGCAAGGGCTCGAAGAGCGGACTGAGCACCAGGACCAGGAGTCTTTGTTTTGTTACCTCCTGTAGCCCGAAGCTTAATGTGAAGAGCATTAATTCCAAGCTCCTGTTAATTCACAAAAGCGAATTGCAAATCAGCTTGACTTTCAAACTATTGAAATACACCTCAAGGAACACCAAAAGGCAGCTAGAAATGACATTAAAACCTTCATGTGCAATCCAATGTGAAATATTTTTTAATCAAACAATTAGACTTTAACTCTACTTCCAGATTCAACTTTGAATTGCTTTCGTTATTCAGACAACTGACTAATGCTTGGACATGATCGACACACAACATTATTAATAACAAGGCGTATGGGTAAAAGAATCATCGAATAGTCGTCAGTAAGAGAGGGTTGATATTTACAATCAAGACCAAGTACAACCTTCAAATCAGCAAATATTACATTTTTCATCAGTAAGGGATGTTTAAAAAAAGCTAAAACATAAAGGAACAGAGTACAGGTAAGCTAAGGCATCTATGGACAAAGGTACTGAACATTCATTAATGATTTTAATGGAAAACATCCATGATTTAAATAGAACCATCAAAAACCTGAAAGCTTGAGCGCAATATGCCCACAAGTAAACACACATTTGATCAAGCACACAATCTTACAAAGCCTAAGCTAAAGCTTAAAAATTTTTACAGTTCATAACACCTCTTGAAACAACTTCAATCTGTTGTAATCCTCACAAAGTAATGGGATTCAAAACATGGTTTTTTTCATACCTTCTAGTGGCTTAAAAGTGCCATGTATATCAAGAATTAATATATCATAAAAATGATGAAGGGAAAAACTGTGAAAACAAGCTGATCAATATGCCTTACCTTGCATCGTTGAGAAACATCTTGTGCTGCAAGCATAGCAGCATAAGGAGAAGATTCATCTCTGTCAGCCTTCACCTTCATACCACCTGTAAAGTAGAACAAGTCTAAGTGAAAAAGACAGATCCTCCAAACTGGTTTCCCAATTAAGGAAGATAAATAATAGCAAATAAACAGATAAGATGAGATAAAATGTGTTTGCCAATTTCATTCAGAAACCTAAAAAATCATGCATTTTATACATTAAATTCAAAATAGGTTTTAGTTATGTGAACACTTACACTTTATGTCCCGAGGATGCACGTACACACAACATGCTTAGGACTGAGGTGTAGAAGTTGTTGCAAAATTGTAGTACAAAGTCATACATTTTCTACAAGAAAATTTAAAAACCGGAAAACCTACAATCTGCTTACTGTGTGGTTATAAAATCCTTTTTTGGCTGAAGAAATTAACGATGAAATTCAGAAAAAAAAGACTACACAAATGTAACTACCCCCACATTACAGAGTACATACCAGTAATGCGGACCATTGTTTCCCGTCCAGACAAATCAGTCACATGCTGCAATTAACATACAAGCTCAAATTAAATCCTTTAGCTTCTTTTACAAACCAGAACAAGTACCATGGAAGAAAAATCAAGAACTTACGATGAAAGTGTCGTTGAAAGAGGCGAAAATGTGGGCAACACCAAATACCAATTCACCCTCCCTGGTAGCTGGTCCTAGGGTTACAGTCTCTTCCTTGGGCTCCCTGGTCCTTCTCTTAGACTATAAATCCAATACAATCCATCAACATAAACTTGACGGAATTACTTTTTTTTTTTAAATACCTTAAATCTATAAAATGCTTAAGAACCATCCATTATCAAACTTAAGACCATCAGCATACATTTACTTGGCTAAAACAATATTAAGAATCTAAATTCTCGGATACAAATCTAGCTGAATAATTATAACAATTCCAGTACATTTGCACAAGTACTAACAAATAAACTCCATTATCTATATTAATTAACATCGTACGAGATTAATTCGGTGAGTTAACAGTAATTAAATAGAAAGTAAGAGAATACCATGGCTTCGGTTGATTTGCTGATGAGACGGCTGAGCTGCTACTGAAGCTTGAAAAAACCTTGCTGTATGCGAGTAGCTGAGGAAGAGTGTTTATACATCTGCCTTTGTTTATATAGCTAGGGTTTTGATGAAGTTTTATAATAATATCTTAAAGGTCCCTCTTCTTTATTTTCGATCGGGAATGCCCCTAATCTTTTGATAGAGTGCTGGATGGACCCATCTTGTTAATTACTCCTATGTCACAGTTGGTAAATATTCTTTTTATCCTATTTTATTTTATGTTTAAATTATAATAAAAATAAGAACTTAATTAAAGCCTTTAAGAAATAAAAATAAAAATTAACCAACTTAAAATCTCTAAGAATGAAGCTACCAACTGGTTTGCTTTGTAAGGCTCCAAATGCTACTCAGTTTTACCATGGCTTTCTTTTAATTATGATCACTCGTTTATGTTTAATCACAAGATAAGATTTTCGGTCAAAGCCTATTTTCATAAGAATTCGGATTACTGATAACCAAGAAATTCCGTACTTTCTCAATTATATGAAAGAAAATAAACGTGACAATAATTGTTTGAAATAATAGATGGAAAGCAAAAGAAAATAATTGTACTCCAATCTTAGTCACAATGTGTCCTTACAAGTAAAATTCTCTTCCCTTATATAGGGGTCTACATATATAATATTTTCTTCCTTTTATAGTTGAATCATTATGAGCATTAATGACATTAATGAACCGTTATAATTGGCAATTGTAACTGTTCATGAAGATTTTGTAACGATTCTGATTCCCCTTCCTCATTAATTGGAGGTTCGTGAATCTTCCCTTTTTACTGTTTTGATTCATTCCGCTTGTGTCTCTTCATTGAACAATTTAGGCTCGAGCATATGCATTCTTTCATCTCGTGAATGATATGCTCGTACCTCTTGTGACTCGTACATCTTTTAACTGTAACACGCAAGTTCTCATCTTCTTAGTGATCCATGTATCATGCATTGTCAGCCACATATAATTTCACGTGTATTATTTATTTTTTACCAATACAGATAGTCCCCCCACTTGCCGAATATTCTGCATTGATATTTGGGAAGTGGTACGTATTTATGGCAGGATTTTTTTGCCGCCATTTCCCAAGTATCATTGCGTTTTCTTCACAACCAACGCGCCGCACGTCACTTCCATTTAATGCATGTGCCACGTGGCCTTCGTCAATTGGGTATGCGACTCTTCAGCGATTTTTAGGGCTTTTTTGCGGCTGCATCAGTCACGAAGTGACTGTTTCATTATGACGTTTCTATCATGACTTACTTTACATGACGTTTGCTTCTTCTTATAAATACCTCATGTGCCTTTAGTTTCACGAAACCTTCATCCTACGCTATTCTTCTTCTTCACTCGTTCTTATTCTTCAACACGTATTATTTTCTTATATAACCATGTCTTCATCAAACCCCGATCCTCGCAAAGCAGTAATTGTAGATGAACTTCCCCTTCAACTGCTCCTGTTAGGAGTAGAAGATGTGGTAGATTGCGTAGCTTAGGATCTTTGTCTATTCGTGGTTCTACTTCTCAACCCAATATTGTTACTCCTTCTTCTTCTAGGACTATGGCTTCTTCAACCCATAGATCTTCTGCCAGAAATAAGGAATCAAGTGAACCTATTCGAGAACCAACGGTTGATGAAATCGTTCCTCCGGGATTTTCTTTCTCTACCGATCATGAATCGATTAGGAACCAAGTTACTTCTTTAGCTTCCCATGATCGTGTCGATGTTTATCCTTCCCAAATTACTAGTGGTTTGATTTCTCTTGTTCGAAGAGAGTTTCATTGGAAATATGATTTTCCAATTTTAGTTCTCGGTTCAAATCAAAGTATAACTTCATACTAGGCTGGTTATTCCTTTGTCTATACATGTCTTTTTACCTAAGGTTTCAGACCACCTATTGACCCAGTGATCATAGAATTTTGTCGTTTCTTTAATGTTTGCTTAGCACAGATTGGTCCCATCGTCTGGAGGGTTGTTACATGTCTTCGATATCTAACCAATTTGGCTTCCTTACCTTTCACCTTTCGACACTTGTTTCATCTTTCCCCGAAGTTATTTCGTTCAGGGTTTTTTACTCTCGTAGCCAAAGCAAAAGGGTTTTGGTTAGCCCTAAGGATGACAGAGATCGTGACTGGTACGCCCGTTTCGTTGCTTCTCCCACAAGTGGTTTGGTGGGTGAGGAAAACATGCCCTTTCCAGAAAAGTAGAATTTTGCACGTAAGTTTTTTTTATTTAATATCTCTCTTCTTCTTTTATGAGGGAAGAAAAAACTTATAATCTCGTGGTAGTTTTTCCCTTTTTAGCAACCATGGAAGTTTTTGAAGAAATACCAAACTTCCGTGCTTAGGTAGAGAAATTATTGTTAGTTGCTCCTATGGAAGGAAGGTCTTGGAAATACCTTTCTCAAAGGTTTGGATGGAAAGTCAAGACTCACGGTATCCTTCTCTTTAATTTTCCTTCTCTCCTTTGTATTTATTTGGAGGTTACTAACTTTTTCTTCTGCTAGGGTTTTCCATTCGAGGTGTCAGCCCCGCATCTATTACTTCATCAAGACTCTCTTTATCCCTTGCTCAAGAGATGATTTTAAGTTCTTCATCAACGAGAAAAGCAGACGGAGCCCTGAGGGTGAAGAGGAACAAGAAGAGGGTTCCTTAGTGCACATGCATCGGGCTAGGAGGCACGCTATTTGGGATGATGAAGTCGCCCCTCCTCCAAGTTCAGTTCCTTTGAATGAGCCTGAAAGCGCTACTTTAGTGAGTTCTGATGAAGAGATGAATGCTGTCCCTCGTGACTCTACCAATTAGTTGTTTTCCCGTGGTTTTGACAGTGAAGATTTTGGTCATGTTTATGAAGAAGCACCCCTTGCCTCTTTTCCAGTGTCAGTTCCTATTAGTGCTCAGATTTCCGCTCCTGTTGCCGCTATTGCTGCTCCTCCCGTGGTTGTTTTCACTTCCTCAACTGTCCCTATTGCTAGCACTTCTCATGTTGAAGTTGGTACTTTCAGTAGCAATAGGATGATGAAAAAGGTTACTATAGAAGTCCTCCAAGATGGTAATCCTTTGAAAAAAAATGGTCAAGCTGACGTATGGCTAAAACCTCTACTTGGCCTAGTTGAGAAGTCGAAGTTGGAAAGCCATAGTTCCTTGACGTGGATGAATGATATTGTTCATTCATCTTTGAAGGTACAAGTCTTAGATCATTCCTTTATTTTCCTCGTGATTTTTTACTTTTGTTTGATAATCACTTCTTTCTTTTCTTTTGTAGATCAACTTGATAGGAACGGAGCTTATGAAGAGAATTGTCCACACTGAGCAGTTAGTCAACAATTATCGTATAGAGGCGGACAACTGGAAGGAACAATTCGAGGGTCTTCAGTTGAAAAAAAAAGTTTTAGATGAAGAGAAGTGTGCTTTGGAACAATAAGTAAGAGTGATGGCGACAGAATTGACAATTGAAAAAGCCTCTTCTAGTCAAGTTGGAAAAGACAAAGAAATCCTTGAGTCTTTATTTGCAGAGAAACTCTCTAAAGCTACTGAAGAGATTGGGGGTTTGAAAGAACTCCTTAATAAGAAGGAGACCTATGACAGGGAGCTTGTTCAGACACTCACTCATGCTCAAGAAGATCGTCGTGCTTCTTCTGATAAGGTCTAGCTCTTGGAGACCCTCTCCCCTTTGAAGGCTTCTTATGATGCTTTTTTGATTGAAAAGGAAGAGTTGAAGGCTGAAATTGAGCAATGGGAGAAGGACTACGAAGCCCTCGAAGATAAATCAACACTTGATGTAAGCTGGGTTTTGAACACCCGCCTCGAGACTTTGGTGGAGGCTAGCCAGGAAGGCTTTGACTGAATGTTGAGATTGCAAAGGCTAAGGAAACTATTGAAAAAACTCAAAAAAGTCATAACTTTTCCTCACCTGAGGTCGGTGCTCCCGAAGGTGATGAACTTACTCCTGGTGAAGTTGATGTTCAAGCCTCTTCTGCTTAAGTTGAATCTTCTCCCCCTGCTAATGATGCCATATTGGATTATGCCTCTCCTATTGTTGATAGTGTTGCTTTGGATTCTTCCCCGTAGTGTTCTTTTCAAAACTTAGTTTATTTCTTGAACTTTTGATGGGAAGTTGGGTTTTTTTTTTTGGAATGGTTTGCAAGTTTTTACCCCTGGTCTGTTTGGGGTTTGTTATCAAATACATTGGTTTTAACTAAGTTTATACTTAGTTTTAGCCAGGTTTTATATATAATATTTCGTTTGAGTTTTTGTTTTACTCTTTGACTTGCATTTAAAAATGCTTTAGTATTTCGTGATTTTGGTATAGACACGAATTTTATAAAAAGATGGCCCTTTTATAAACGATACTAATGAAGAAGACGTCTCAACTTCATATTTGTGTAAGTATATGAAACAAGTAGGAAAATAAATATTTCGAAGAAATTTCGTGAATAATTTGAGGAAGTTTCATATTTTGAACTTTCAAATTATATAACACTTTACATGTATTCAAGTAACTTTTTGTACAATATCTACAACTCTTTCATAACTGTTTTTCTTATAACAGATTTCAGCATATTCTAGGGTATATCTTGCAACCCATGACTAATCATTGCCCTTAACCTAAGTAACTCATAGATCTCATAATTTACATCCGCGAGTTTACACTTTATCAAAGCTTATTACAAAGGTTTTTTTCAGGCTTCTTAGCTCTTGACTTTTTAATTTCGGGGCTGATCTAGGCTTGACTCGAATTCTGACTCTTTTAGTCTTCTTTGACTTTCAGTCTTCTCTGCCCTCTATAGTCCCCACAAGCGTTAGAGCTTTGAAGTATGAAATCTCGAGCACTTGATTATTCCTTCCATGTGGTCCATTTCCTGAAAGGAAAATACATACGGGGCTCGAAGGTATATTTTTAGATGATAACTGCTTAACCCTTTTTATTTCTATCAGAAAGGTTGTAACCCAGACAAGAATAATTTTTTATCCCGCATGTCTTTCAGGTCTAAGATCATCATTTGGTGTGGGTTATCTTTTTGCCTATCATCTAAAATTGTTAGTATAATTTAACTGAATAAAACAAAATCGTAGTTAAGTGATACTTGACCGTGGGTATTTTCCTTGCTTAGAAATAATATTTCTTCAGATGAACAACATTCCAATTCGAAGGTAACATCTTGTCGTCGAGGGTTTCTAACTCATAAGAACCTTCCCCAGATGTTTTTGTTGATTGGAAAACCTTTTTGAGAACGAAGTCCCCAATCTTGAAGTATCTGAGATGAGCCTTCCTGTTGTAGTATCGTTCAATAATTTGCTTCTGTGTTGCCATTCTTATTAGAGCCGCTTTTCTTCTTTGCTCAAGTAAATCAAAATTCATTCTCATCTCTTCCTCATTTGATTCTTATGTTGCTTGTATGAATCTCGTACTTGGCTCTCCTATTTCGACTGGGATTAAGGCTTCTGAACCATAAATAAGTGAAAATGAAGTTTCTCGCGTGTCTGTCTTTGTCATCCTTCAATAAGCCCATAATACTCCTGGTAACACTTCGGGCCAATTGCCTTTTGATTCTTCTAATCTTTTTTTCAAATTATTAATAATAATCTTGTTTGTTGACTCAGCTTGACCATTTTCCACGGGATGATAAGGTGAGGAATTATTCATTTGATTTGCCGACTTTGAAAAAATTCTGTGACTTTCGAGCCTATAAACCGCGGGCCATTATCACATACGATTTCTTTTGGCACTCCAAATCGGCGTATAAAGTTTTGCCAAATAAAATCCATTACTTCCTTTTCTCGCACCTGTTTAAAAGCTCCTACCTCTAGCCATTTGGAAAAATAATCTGTTAATAATAACAAAAATCGAACATTTCTTTTAGCTTGTGGAAAAGGACCCACGATATCCATCCCCTCTTCGTGAATGGCCACGGGGAAATAACCGTATGTACTAATTCTGCTGGGCGATGCATATTATTGCCATATCGTTGGCATCTATCACACTTTGCTACAAAACATTCTGCATCTTCCTCCATTTTAGGCCAGTAGTATCCTGCTCTAATTAGAGTTTTTACCAAAGATCTACCTCCAGCGTGATTTTCACAATGCCCTTCATGTACTTCTCTCATCACATATTCTATTTGAGCGGGTCCAAGGCATCTTGCTAAAGTTCCCTCGAGCATTTTTCGATACAGATTTCCTCGAATTTAGCAGTAACGAGCAACCTTTCGTCAAAGTGACTGAGACTCTTTTCTGCCGTCAGGTACGGTTCCATACGAC
This sequence comes from Nicotiana undulata, assembly GCA_005239495.1. Taxonomy (NCBI): domain Eukaryota; kingdom Viridiplantae; phylum Streptophyta; class Magnoliopsida; order Solanales; family Solanaceae; genus Nicotiana; species Nicotiana undulata. Next base: position 23,028 of record ML248045.1, read on the forward strand.
AAAAAATTAACAAGCTCGTTTCTCCAATCCCAAGTCAGATTATTGAAACTTACCTCATTTTTATCCTGGTCTAGTGCTGAATGAAATAAATATATTACGATAGCATTTTCTGCATTTGTTATTTCCGCAACTGATGCAAGATTAGCTAATGCATCTGCTTCCGCATTTTCTTCCTTGGGTATTTGCACAATCTTCCATGATTGGAATTGCCTTATCAATTCTCGTGCCTTTTCCAAATATTGTTGCATTCGTGCCTCTCTAGCTATGTAAGTACCTTACATCTGGTTGACTACCAGCTGAGAATCACTTTTAATTACGATTTGCTCTATAGAGAGTTCTTGTGCCAGTTCTAATCCTGCAACTACAACTTCATACTCTACTTCATTGTTAGTAATGGGGTAACATTTAATTACTTGTCTTATATTTTCTCTCGAAAGTGGGATTAAAACAATACCTAAGCCTGCTCCTTTAACATTTGAAGAGCCATCAATAAATAGAGTCCACGTACCTGGATTAGATCCGGTGAATATTTGTAGTTCCTTTTCTACTTCAGGAACTATTTTTGTGCTAAAATCTGCTAAAACTTGTGATTTTATTTCTGTTCTAAGTTGGTACATGATATCATACTCACTGAGTTGTATTGCCCACTTGGCTAATCTACCCGATGATTCTTGTTTATGCAAAATATTCCTTAGAGGATATGCATTTATTACGGAAATAGAGTGATATTGAAATTAAGGTCTCAACTTCCTAGATGCCATAATTGATGCTAAAGCAAGTTTTTCTAAACGAGGATATCTAGTCTCAGCATCCAACAAAGATTTATTGACATAATAAATTGAAGTTTGTTTAACTTTGTCTTCTCGTACCAAAACTGCACTTACATCCATTTCTGAAACTGCGAGATAAACAAACAGTGTCTCGCCATCTTTTGGTTTACCCAGCAAAAGGAAGATTTGACAAGTATGCCTTTAAATTTTTTAGGGCTTGTTGGTATTCTTCAGTCCACTCGAACTGACTTTGCTTTTTTAGCACTGAAAAGAATTTGAAACTTTTCTCCGAAGACTTAAAAATAAATCCTCCCAAAGCTTCTATCCTTTCTGTCAATCTTTGTACCTCTTTTTTGCTTGTGAGTATATCGGGAATTTCTTCAACAACTTTGATATGTGCAGGGTTTACTTCAATACCTCTATTAGATACAAGAAAACTAAAAATCTACCTGAAGCTACGCCGAAGGCACATTTTCCTGGGTTCAATTTCATATTATAGCCGCGGAGAATCTCAAGGTACTTGAAAGATTTTGAAAATGATCTTCTGCTCGTGCAGATTTGGCTAGCATATCATCAATATATACTTCCATAGTTTTTCCCAGGTATTCTTGAAATATCTTGGTCACCCGCCTTTGATATGTGTCTCCAATATTTTTAAACCAAAAGGCATGACTTTGTAACAACAAGTCTCCATGTCAGTAATAAATGAAGTTTTTTTCATCTAAAGGATCCAATTTTATTTGATTATAACCTGAATACGCATCTAAAAAACTCAACAGCTCATGACATGTGATAGAATCAATCAATTGATCTATATGCGATAAAGGGAATGAATCTTTTGGACAAACTTTATTTAGATCAGTATAATCTACGCAAACTCGCCATTTGCCGTTCTTTTTTGGAACTACAACAATATTAGCTAACCAAATAGGATATTTTACCTCACGTATTGAACTAATTTTTAAGAGTTTTTGTATCTTATCATGAATCACTTGATTTTTGAATGAACTTTGCTTCCTCTTTTTTTGCTTGACAAGTGCGTATGATGGATCTTCATTCAATTTGTGAGTCATCACCTCCAGAGGTATACCTATCATATATGAGTGCGACCAAGCAAAACAATTTGCGTTAGCTTTTAAAAATTCAACTAACTTACCTTTCACTTCTGAGCTCAGTTTGGTTACAATATAAACTCTCTGGTTTGTCCATTCTTCGAATAGCATAATAACTTCGAGCTCTTCAATTATTGTTTTGATGTTTTTATTCTCATCCGGTTCTTGAATGATACCGGTCTTGCATCCATATTTGTTTGCTTTGATACATTTTCAGATGACATTTGATTTACCACATCTTCCACGAAATCCTCATTTGTATTTAAACATATAATTTCTTTGAAAAACACAAAAAAAACTATCATATTTCCTCCATAATTTTGCCTAAATTATGCAGGAAAGGTTAAAGAAGTATTGGTCCAGGAACGAGAAGATTACAGAGGAAAAATTAGAAAAACGGACAAGCTAAAGCAGAGTAAAATATGGTGCTAAAGAAAGACGTGATCTGCCATGACAAAGGACAACCAACTCACAACCGGCTACAACAAACTATAACCGATCCATAACTAACCTACAACATAAGCTCATAACCAAGCATAACAAGGCCACAACCAGCCATGACAAGTTCATATCCAAGAGTGTATTGAAAAGTTTGTCATGACTTAGCTATAAAAAGAGACATCAATCGTGAAACGAAGGGGGAGCGGAAAAAAGAAAGCTGATCGAAATCAAGTTTTAAGCAAAAAGTTGTTTCCTCTCTCTCCCTTATTTAGTTTCTCTTAGTTTTCTTCTTTTAGCCATTATATTTGCTTATCTAGTTTCGAATAAATAGTAGTGTTGGAAATTACTTTAGTTCCTGTTTTTAATTAAATAGGGGAAAATATTCTTCTTGAATATTTCTTTGTATTTTCTTATTTAATGGGCAAGAATATTTCCGTTGTCATTATTAGCTCCAATATGGAGTAACTTTTCTTATACTGGGAGAATGACAAATCTTAATATTTCTATATAATAATAGATATTATTCTATAATTTGACATGCTTGAACTAAATTCTATTTCATGTTTATCTGCTTTATTGATAGATGTTCATACTTATGTAGTGATATCTATCTATATTATGTTATAATAAATTCTATATTTATTTGTAATCGAGAGAGACAAATACTATATTAATCTATTATAACAAGTAGGGTAACCGAGAGGGACTTACTAAAAAGAGCATTTTTCAGTTCAAGCTTTTATTTCTGGTTCTTTAATATTACTATTTTGATAATTAATTTGTATAACCGAAAGGAGTGCAACTAATTGTTCAACTTAAATAATAATATATAAGTGTAATCGTGAGAGGCATTTATACATTTATGAGAAAATATAAACTAAAGAATAAATATATCTACTATATAATAGAAATATCAAGTGAAGTCAGGATCAAAACATCTTTTTATATTTGTGGGAAAGAAAAATATTTCTCCATTTCTTCATTTACGCATTTTTAGTTAGCTAACTTACAACTCAACTCTTTATGATTTTCTCAAATAGTAATTAAAGCAAGAAACGTCTGTAGAATAAATAAACCAATCTCTGTGGGTTCGACATCTTTTTATACTATTATTTGACAGGGTACGAGTCAGAATTATATATATACGCTAGACACTCGTCAAATTTTTGGCGTCATTGCCGGGGATTCGCAAAATCTACAAGCACAAATTTCAGGAAGTGTATGACTCGTTCCTCCTCGAGAGAACTAGTTGAATACGATCCTGAAATTGAAAAATCCTTGCGGTTGTTGCGAAAGGAACAGGTTTCACGATCTCAAATTTCTTCAAAAGAAGAAATGGAGAACAAAGAACTTAACAACAACAACCAACTCCCGCCACATCAAGTAGAAGACCAGTTTGATGAAGTGGCACCACTACGTGATAGAATACTAAGAGATTATGCAAGGCCAGATCATTTTGAAGGAGAATCAAGTGTGAGGAGACCACCAATTACAACAAATAACTTTGAAATTCGCACAGGCTTGATTCAAACTATTCAACTGTCGTGCCAATTTACTGGTGATGCGAGTGAAGATCCTCACACCCATCTAATTGATTTTCATGAATTAGTGGAAACTTGCAGGTATAACGGAGTCACAACTGACGCCATCAGATTGTGACTTTTTTCTTTTTCTTTAAAAGGTGAAGCAAAAATATGGTTGTGAAGTCTGCCGAGAGGTTTAATCACTACATGGGAACCAAATGACTCAGAAATTTCTTAATAAATTTTCACCTGCAAAAACATTTAAAATGAAGCAAGAGATCAATAATTTTGTGCAAACAGATACTGAATCTGTATACCAAGCATGGGAACAATTAAAATCAATGCTAAGAAAATGCCCACATCATGGTATCCAAGATCCTGACATTTTATATATTTTTTATCATGGTCTTAAACCCTCTACTAGAAATGTTATTGATGCAGCATCAGGAGGATCCATAATGAGCAAAACCACTGCAGAAGCCATGCAATTGCTCAATGAAATATCAGAAAATGTTGTTCAATGTCCCTATGACAGAATGATTGCTAAGAGAGCATTAGGAGTCAATCAGGTTGAAGCTTGGAATTCATTACCGCAACAAATTGCAACTCTAACACAAAATGTTGATGCCTTTAAGGTAAATACTCAATCATCATCTCAACATGAGAATTGTGACGTTTGTGGAGGTAATAATCCCAATCATGAGTGCCAAGCTTCAACGCAAAATGAAGAACAAGTAAATATTATTGGTTATAGAACCAGTTATCCATTCAATAGTCCCATGGCACAAAAACATCCGGGATTCCAATGGAGTAACCCAAATGGTGCTGAAAATCCTCAAAGATTTTTCAATCAAAAGCAGCAGGTACAGGGACCACCTGGTTTTCAAAATAAAAACAGAGTGCAACAAGATTTCCAAAAATATCAACAACCACCCCAAAGAGCTCATCAGCAAAGCCTCGAAGACATGATGTACAAATTCATTAAAGCTACTGATGAGAAAGTTGAAAGTCAAAGTTCAGCCATCACGAATTTAGAAATTCAGACGAGCCAATTAGCAACCTTCATGTCTGAACAAATAAAAGGTGCTCTACCAAGAAACACCGAAAAAAATCCAAAGGAACACCTCAAAGCCATCTCTCTGCGGTCATGTAAAACTCTTGATGATCCATATGCAGATAGACAAGGAAAACCACAAGAATTGGAACAGGTAAATGAAGGTGAGAATAAAAAAGACTCTGAACTTCTAAAAAAACAAAAATATAAAGGAAAAAAGGTACAAAAAAATGAATTGATGACAAATCCTCACTCTGTACCCCTCCCTTTCCCCCAAAAAAATGAAAAGAGAAAATCTTGACAAACAATTTTCAAAGTTTCTGGATATTTTAAAGCAACTTTACATTAACATACCGTTCACAGAAGATTTGACACAAATGCACTCATATGCTAAATTTCTCGAAGAAATTTTTTCAAGTAAAAGAAAATTGGAAGAAGTTTCAGTGGTTAATCTTACTGAAAAATTGAGTGTTATACTTCAAAATAAGCTTCCACAGAAACTTGGTGATCCAGAAAGTTTTACAATTCCTTGTACTATGGGAGGTGCTCACTTTGAAAAGGCATTATGTGATTCGGGTGCTTCAATAAATCCAATGTCTTTCTCAATTTTCAGGAAATTAGAACTTGGTGAAATGAAAGATATTTGTGTGTCTCTTCAATTAGCTGATCAAAGTATTAAGAGACCCAAAGGAATAATTGAAAATGTCCTCGTTAGAGTAAATAAATTTGTATTCCCAGTAGATTTTATAGTACTTGAAATGGAAGAAAATACTGAGGTACCATTAATTTTAGGTAGACCATCTCTCGCAACATGAAGGGCGATCATTGATGTACATCAAGGACAATTAATATTGCGAGCTGATGAGGAGAGAGTAATTGTGATGACCCAAGGGGTCATTTTATGAATTTAGACTCCGTTCTAGGATTATTAGCCATAAAAAAATTAACTACCTCGATTTGCGTGCATAGTCCGGGCGTGAAACCGTAAATCTTTTATGTGAAAATATAAGAAATAACAATTTTTAGAATAAAAGAATTTAGTTTTAGTTGACTTGAGTCAACATTTTGAGTAAACGGACTCGGATCTGTATTTTGACTATCCCGGGAGGTCCGCAGTAAAATATGGGACTTGGGCGTATGCCCGGAATTGAATTCCGAGGTCCCAAGCCTTAGAAATCAATTTTTTGAAAGAAATTGTGTTGCTGAATTATTAATGAAATAAAGAAATAAATTAACGTTTGAAACCGTCGGTATCAGGCCCGTATTTTGGTTCCGGAGCTCGATACAGGTTTGTTATGATATTTTAGCCTTTTCTGCGAAATTTGGTGAGAATCGGAATTTATTTGACGTGATTCGGACGTCCCGTTGATAAATAGTGAACTTTAAGTGTTCTTGAAAAGAAAATGAGTTTTGAGGTTTAATTCATAGTTTTACATATTATTTTCATGATTTGATCGCATGAGCAAGTCCGTATGATGTTTTTAGACTTGCGTGCATGTTTGACTTAGAGCCCCGAGGGCTCGGATGAGTTTCAAATAGGCTTGGATTGTGTTGCGTTCGTTATTTCTTATGCTTCAACGTCGTTTTTTCAAGCATAAATGATATCATATTGAACAAATGAGCTTCAATTTTTTTTTAAAATGAAGTATTAGACCCGTATTGTAATTACGGATCTGTAGCAAAAAGAATCATCGAATTTGGACATTGTATGGGATGTTATTGTCATTTTACTAATATTGCCAAATTTTCAGGTTAATTACGAAATTGTCCATGACGACATATTAAAAATCTTAACTATTTGCAAATATTAAAACATACATATCTCCTTCATTATAAGGTCAAATTGAGTAATTAATAAGCCTAACTTGACTAGAATTTTATAAGGAATCCATTGGACACATAAAAATCGAGTTTTGAGATCGTTTGGCACGAGAAATGAGGCAGAATAGCTGACAAAAATATATATTAAAAACGGGCAGACCTTCTTCTTCAAATTTTCGAACCCTACAGCCCTAGGAACGAATTTCTTCACCAAATATCATCCCCAAGTCATAGGTAATCAATTCTAAACTTTACTCTTTCAATTACCCATTGTTTTTCATCACTTTTAAATTAAAAACTAAGAATTTTCATGGTAAAAATTGAGGGTTTGGGTAGAAGTAGGGAATTTTGTAAAAAATCGAATCTTTACCTCGAATTGAGGTCGGATTTCGAAACTAATTGTATATTTGGGTTCATGGGTGAACGGGTAAACGTAATTTGGTCCGAACCCCGAGTTTAGACCAAGCGGGTCCGGGGTCGGGTTTTCACTTTTTTTTTAGAAAACTTAAGAAAAATTTATATTTTTCAATAAAGTTAGTTACTTTAGTCATAATTAATGATATTGAGTTAATTATGATTAGATTCGAGCAAGTTAGAGCAAGAT
>ML248046.1:0-25496 GCA_005239495.1 Nicotiana undulata
CCGCTGAACTCAGGTGGGTGGTACTTCTTGTACCTCTCAAGACGGAGCTGCTCGGACTCAGATTTAGCTGTCCTGGCCTCAGGCTGAACTAGAGCCGCTGGAGGCATAGGAATATACTCGGGGACCTGCCCCATGTGAACCCTCTGCTCAGGAGTACGGGCTGCGGGAGTCTGTGCCCCTCCCCCGGCCTGAGATGTAGCTGGATCTAGCGGAAGTAGTCCCGCCTGCGACAGAGTACTGAAAGCACTCATGAACTGTGCCAAAGTCTCCTGGAGGGCTGAAGTGATAGTAGGGACCTCCGGTGCCTCTCCAACTGCAGCCGCTGGGGGATCCTCTGTCACGGCTCTAGCCGGTGCTCGGGCTGCACCACGTGCTCGTCCCCTGCCCCGACCCCTGCCTCTAGTTGCTCTGGCTGGGGGCTCGGGTGCCTGATCGTTGGTACGTCCGGTGCGAGTGCGAACCATCTGTAAGCAAGAATAGAATAGAGTTTAAGAATTTTGATAGTGATAATCAGCACGAGAAGGCATTTCAAGAAGTACGATCTTTCCTAACAGTTACATAGCCTCTCGAAGATAAGTACGGACGTCTCCGCACCGATCCACGAGACTCTAATAAACCGGCTTGTGATGTTGTGACTCCTATGAACCTGGCTCTGATACCAACTTGTCACGAACCCAATTCTCCCTCCGACTGGGTCTCGTGAAGGCACTTGTCTAGACGACTAGGTAAGCCTATTAATTAAGTGAAATTTAGATAAAACAGGTAAAACAATAGTAAGTGAAATAAATCGTACTAAAGTCGACGCCGCTCGGCATTAACAGTTACTTTACCCAGAACCCGGAATATCACAACACATCACAAGCTACTATACTTCTCAATAAGTACAACTTAGGAAAGACCGTATAGTTTCATCTACAAGTACTACAACTGCAAGATAGGAAGGGGACTCGGAGATCTGCGGACGCTGCAAGTTATACCTCGAGTCTCCTGATACCGCTGGTGCTAGCTAGCTGAGATACCGCGTACTAGGACCTGGATCTGCACATGGGGAAAAATATGCGCAGAAGGGCGTGAGTACTCCACATTCGGTACCCAGTAAGTGCCAAGCCTAACCCCAGTCAAGTAGTGACGAGGTCAGGTAGAGGCCCTACTGAGGTTTGCAAAATAACAGATATAGAGAACAAGTAAGTAAAACAGGTGATAATCGACAGGAATTATAAGTAAAGGCTAGCAAGAAACGGTATAATCAAATGCTCGGATCAACGCAATATATATATGTAAAGCTATGTAAGAAAGTAAAGGTACATTGCAATGCAAAATGAGGAGAAGGATCAGGTCTATGCGCGCAATTCCTGTATGCAATGAAGAATGAGGGAAAGGCTAAGGCTATGCCCGCAATCCCTATGTATGCAATGCAAATGAGGGAAAGGCTCAAGTCTATGCCCGCAATCCCTATGTATGCAATGCAAATGAGGGAAAGGCTCAGGTCTATGCCCGCAATCCCTGTATGCAATGAAGAAATGAGGGAAAGGCTCACGTCTATGCCCGCAATCCCTGTATCTATATGTAATATAAAGTAAATCTCCAAAATAACGTAGTTTTAAGGGTTTGAGGAAAAACCAGTTGGAAATCTCGAAGAAAGATCATTAAATCAGTTTCAAAGAATAGTAACGATTGGAAAATCAGTTAGAAATCAATTTACCATGATAAATCTTAAGTTATTATGCAATTTAAATGATAGCAGTAATAATAGAGTTGGAAAGAAAGCATTATGTAGAAAGAAATAAGGAACTTCAGTGAAAATATCCCGTGCACGCGCTCGTCACCTCACGTACACGGGGTTTTTATAAAAAAACCCAGTAAAAATGCCTAAGGGAGATTCCCCAACACAGAGTTAGGCAAGCCACTTACCTCAACTGTGCAAATCAACCGCTAATCACTCTCTTGCCACAAATATCCAACTCCGGGTGGCCCAAATCTATTCAATTCGATGGTATAACGTAAATATAAATTCAAGAAATTGAAATAACTAATTAATTCAGAACTAATGCGCGAAATTAGAAAATTTGACCAAAACGCCCCTCGGGCCCACGTCTCGGAATCGGGGAAATTTATATTTTCTGAACCCGCGTTCGCTCACGAGTCTAACCATATGAAAATCTCTCAAATCAGAGGTTAATTACCCAATCAAAACCCCAAAATTAGGTCTAAGAATTTTCTTCCATTTCCCCCCAATTTTAACTCAAAATCATGAATTTAAGGGTGGCAGTTAAGATTAGGAACGCGGGAATTAACCTACGGTGGTAGGAAATCACATACCTCGATTATCCACGTGAAAATCCTCTCAAAGATCACCCCTCTTGAGCTCCCACAACTCAAAAATGGTGAAATAACATAACCCTCGGATTTTTAGAATATGAACAGGGATTTCCGCACCTGCGGTCCCTTTAACCGCACCTGCGGAATAATCATCGCAGGTGCGGAAAATCAGTTAAAGCCCTGGGACCGCTCCTGCGATATAAAGGTCGTGCCTGCGGTTCCGTGCCTGCGGAGCCCAGGTCGCGCCTGCGATCCCTGACCAGGCCACTAGGACCGCTCCTGCGATAGGAGGGTCGCGCCTGCGGTTCCGCGCCTGCGGAGCCCAGGTCGCACCTGCGATCCCTGACTAGGCCACTGGGGCTTCGCACGTGCGGCATAAGTCCCGCGCCTGCGTGCTCGCACCTGCGGAAATTCCATCGCAAGTGCGGAACACCAGATACAGGTCTGGTTCAGCACTTTGAAATTTTNTGACCCCAATACCTCATTCAAACTTAGTCGAGCCTTAAAAACACGTCCCCTAACATAAAATATCCAAAAATGCATAGATTCAAGCCTAGGAACTTAGGAATTTTCAAGAATTCACTTCCGACGTCGAACCACGTCTAAACTCGTCCGAATGACCTCAAATTTTGCACACAGGTGATAAATGACATTCCGGACCTGCTGTCGCTTTCGGAATTCCATTCCGAGTCCGATATCAAAATCTCACCTATCGGCCGAAATCGCCGAAATTCTAATTTTCTCCAATTCAAGCCTAAATCTACGTCTGGCCTCAAAAACACATTCCGAACACGCTCCCAACCCCGAAATCACTCAACGGAGCTGACGGAGTCGACAAATTTCCATTCCGGATCCTTCTTCACACAGCTCCCGCTCTGGCCCAATTTCTAAGGTCAAAGCGCACCTTAAAGGACTATATGTCCAAAAACACTCTAATTTTCATCACTCAATGCTTCGACTCGTTCCATTAACCTAATAAGACAAGGGAGGAACAGTTATCAGGGGATCGGGGCGCTAACTCCCCAAAACGACCGGCCAGGTCATTACAGATAGATCCTGCACATCCGGTTATATTCTGTTTCTTGGTAGCAATCCTATCAGTTGGTCCTCTAAAAAGCAGAAGACTGTAGCTCGCTCCTCAACTGAAGCTGAATATAGAGTTGTTGCCAATGCACTCGCCGAACTACTGTTGGTCAGAAACCTATTGCTTGAGTTGCGACTTCCTGTCAGAGATACCCCTGCTATCTATTGTGACAACATTGGTGTCACTTATCTAAGCGAGAATCCGGGCCTTCATAGTCGCATGAAACATATTGAGGTGGACTTTCATTTTGTGCGCAACCATGTTGAACAGAAGGTGGTTCGAGTTGTTCATGTTCACTATGCTGACCAACTAGCTGATATGCTCACCAAAGCACTGACCAAACCAGCCTTTGAACGCAATTTGTTCAAGTTAGGCTTAGTGACCCACAACCTAACTTGAACAAATTGCGTTCAAAGGCTGGTTTGGTCAGTGCTTTGAACGCAATTTGTTCAAGTTAGGCTTAGTGACCCACAACCTAACTTGAGGGGGGCGTATTGGATCAACCGTTCTTATCACTTTGTTTTTAGTATTTATCTCTTTAGATTAGATTGCACTTATCTTCTAGAATAGATTATATTATAGTTAGGTATTTGGAGTTATCCCTTTGATTTAGATAGAATTCGTAAGTTATTTGGTTTACATAAAACTCTAGAAAAATGACTATTGTAATTTATATTTAAACTCATTGAGTATTCAATAACAGATACAACATTTCCATTCTATTCAAGTCTTCATAACCTTCAGATCTAAAAAATGTATTTCAACAAAATGGGATGATTTTCCATACTTATGAACGAAATTTAGTTTGTTCTACAAATATTTCCACTCAGTTCAATCTCAATATCAATCGTTAATATCGAGAAACATCACGGAAACGTTATCTTACACTATATCCTACACCATCCACCATTACTATGTGTCATCGATCTACCATTTTACCAATCAAACATTAAAAACAATCATTATCCTTTCAATATCGAAAAAAGACTAAGGTTCAGAAGCCTTCCAAACAACTTTTAAGACGAACATTAACAACTTCGTGCTAATACCAAAAAATAAAGTAACAACTCTTGCTCTTACTTTTTAGACTTTACTACTTTAGTAATTTTCGTTCCTCACTTTTTTCTCTCTTTTATGTGTACTTGATCGTTAGAGTTTCACAGCGGCTACTCTTTTTTTTCTTCATTTGTCACCGGAGGCGGATCCAGAATTCAAAGTTTATGGGTTTAATTTTAAAGTTTTTAGTATTGAGCCCATTATATTTTTAAAGTTATGGGTTCAGATCAACATTTTGTTCTAATTTTAATAAATTTTTACACATAAATTATACTCCGCATAAAAAGTTATGGGTTCAATTGAACTCGGCCCTTTCACCTTGCATCCGCCCCTTGTCACGCAAACTTCCAATATGATACACGGTAAGTTTTAACATGATTCTTCAATCTATGTATTTCTGTGTCAGATTCAATTGACAAAGAAAAACAACAAGCATTTGCATAGTGTTTTAATCTCTTATTCTTATTCGTGATCTTGTGATTCAGATAGTAACTTTTTGTATGCCCAAGTAATCAATTGTTAATGTTACTTAAGGTCACCATTAATACACTTCTACTTACGATAATATTTCTTACTAAAAACGACTAATACACTTCTTCTTAGTGGATAACTATTAATGTATAGGTTAATCAATGTGGTTAAGGATACTACAAATTCAAATTTAATTGGGCTAATCAATCACTAATAGTACTTAAGTATACCACTAATACGTATTTACTCTTTGTAAGTATCAATCTAAAACCAAATTAATCGCTAACAAATTTTTACTGATATTGCTAATACACTTCTGCTTAGTGTAATTCTTAGGTATAAGCTAATCAATTAGTAATAGTTCTTAAGACTACTACTGATAAACTTTTGCTTAATCAGTGTAATAACTAATAGATAGGCTAATCAGTCATTAATATTACCTAAGCATACCACTAATATGCATATGCTTTATGTAATTATCAATTTATAAGCTAATCAATCACTAACATTTCTTACGGATATTACTAATTCACTCCTACTTAGTGTAATTCTTAATGCATAAGCTAATGCATCAGTAATAGTTTTTAAGACTATATTAATACAAACTTAATTAGTATAATTATCAATGTATATGCTAATGAATCACTAGCGTTACTTCATGATACCACTGATATTACTTAACGATACCACTGATAAACCTCCACTTACTTTAATTATCAAACTAAAGATAAACAATCACAAATATTTCTCACAAATATCATTAATACACTTCCATTTTGCGTATAATTATCAATGTATCGGCTAATCAATCACTAAAGTTACTTATGTAAGGATACCACTAGTTCACTAATTAGCGTTATTATCAATGTATATAGACTAATCAATCACCAACATTACTTACATATATATTATTAATACACTTATACTTCGTGTAATTTTCAATCTACAAGCTAAGTACAACTGTTACACTTCTGCTTAGTATATTATCAACGCGCATGATAATCAATTGTTAACGTTACTTAAGGACACCATCAATATACCCACAATAATTATCAATTTATATGATAAATCATTACTAATATTTCTTACAGAATACACTTCTTAGTATGTAATTATTAATGTATAGGTTAATCTATGTAGTTAAGGATACTACAAATTCACTTTTACTTTGTGTAATTATAAATTACTAAGCTAATTATCACTAATATATTTATAAGTATTGTATTACATTCACTTAGTGTAAATTTCAATAAATAGGCTAATTAACCATCAAGATAATTAAGTAAATACTTACCGAGGGACTTAATTACAGCCTCCTTCGGTATTGTGTAATAAAAAAAACAAAATAATTATATGTAATATTATATATTTAAATTACCGACGGAAGTCCGTCGGTACTGTAAGAACAATATTTAAATTATTATGTAAAGGCAGTAGGATTGACTACGTCGATAACTTTATTTTCTTTTTTTATTTATTATTTTTAAAAGTACCGAGAGACATCGTCGGTACCAAAAAAATAATTCAAAAATATAAATACAAAATGTTCCGAGGGTGTCCGTCGGTAACTTTATTTTCTTTTTCATTTATTATTTTTAAAAGTACCGAGAGACACCGTCAGTACCTAAGAAAATAATTCAAAAATTAAAATATAAAATGTTCCAAGAAAAAAAATAATTCAAAAATATAAATACAAAATGTTCCGAGGGTGTCCGTCGGTAACTTTATTTTCTTTTTCATTTATTATTTTTAAAAGTACCGAGAGACACCGTCAGTACCTAAGAAAATAATTCAAAAATTTAAATATAAAATGTTCCAAGAAAAAAAATAATTCAAAAATATAAATACAAAATGTTCCCACGGAATCCGTCGATAAATTACCGACGGAGAGTACTTTAGAATACCGACGGATAAAAGTCCGTCGGTACTGCTTCGACGGTAAACCGTTGTTTTTTAGTAATTAATTATATACGTTGTCTGAAATGATAATATATATTCGCATTTAAGAAATACTTAAATTGTTAACTTGAAAGAGAATTGTATTATGGCTATAGTTGACTGGTCAGACGTAAAATCCAACGTGTATTATTATTTTCTAAAGTTATACCGGACATAATGAATTAATACTTGACACCAAAACAAAAGAAAGACGATCATGTGAAAAATAATTTAAAAATAAGACATTATGAATTAATTACAAAATAAGATATTTCATATTAATTATTTTTATTTGTTAGCCTTTATAAATTAAATTGACAACCTAAGCGGTTTGTTTCATACATTTACTTTTTTTTTTGATAAATAAGTTTTTTTATTTATCTGAATGCTTTGTACAAGTATGTCATCATCCTAAAGTTGGACATGTAGCCCCAATTTTATTGTGCATCTCTAGCCTCCTCTACTAAAATCTAACTTTCAGAAATCTTACTGCTTGGTATCTATTACACCTGGTTAGACCTTCTCTTTATTGCTTCATGGATAGAAGTTTAGGCTGGCTATCTGCTTCGCTCATCTTGGTACTTTGCTTCCTCTGCAGTGTATATCTTGTATAATCATCTTAACAATCACCTCCTCTGATCTACGTTTGTTCTGGAATAGTTTTGGGTTCCTTTCCTGCCAGATATAGTATATGCTCCCAGCTAACGTCATTCTATATATTTCAGCTCTCCCACATTTTCCTCGTGCATAATTTATTGCCTATGTTATCTCCTCAGACCACCCCATTGCAGCTTTGCTGACCCCCTTCCATATGAGTAGTTTTTGCCAGATTCTAGTTGCTATATTGCATGCAAAGAACAAGTGTTGCGTGGTTTCTTGTTCTTGTTCACATAAAATGCATATCGGGCTACTCTACATCCTCTATTTGGTGAGCCTATCTCTGGTATATAGTCTATTCTGTACAACCATATATAAGATGAAGGACCACCTTGGACTACTTTGATTATTACAGATCAGCCTCCTCTAATGAACTCTGGAATACTCTCCTCGCAGGTTGATATACATTTGCCTTATGGAGTACTTTCCCCTGTTCATAATCTCCTATGCTATTAGCCCAACCTCTTTAATATATTTTCGTGTATTGAATATCTTTTGTACAACACAGGATGCCTGTTTTGGTTTTAATTCATTCATCATATTCCCCTTTATATAATATGTGTGGGACCTAGTTGATCCACAATCTATCTTTTTCTGGCGCTGACTCCAGTAGTGTTTTAGAATAGTTGCTTTGTTCCATAAGCAAATGTCTGTTTATGTTCAATCCACCAGCAATATTAGGTAAGCATAACTTTCCCCATGCAATGGGAGATTTTTTGGAATATTCTGCAGCTCCTGTCCAAAGGTAGCTTCTGCAAATTGTTTCAATCACCTGAATGATCTTTTTAGGCAATATGTAAATTTGAGATCAGAAATTTTGTATAGCTGTAAGTACACTCTTAATCAGCTGCAATCTGCCTGCGTAAAACAGTAGTTTTGTTGTCCAGGTAGTTATCCTTCCTGTCATCTTTTCTAATAGTGGTTGACATTGCCCAATTGATAGCCTCTTAGAGCTCAGTGGCACACCTAATTATCTAAAGGGCAATGTGCCATCTTTGAAGCCCAAAGTTTGAAGGATTTCCTGCTGACTGTTAGGAACAACTCCTCCAAAATACACAGAACTTTTCCCCTGGTTAGCTACTGATCCAGATGCCTTAGAAAAACTGTCAAAAAAAACATACAGTAGCTTTGTCGATATCAGATCTCCCCTGCAGAATAAGAGTAGGTCATCTGCAAATCCCAACTGCACTAGGTTTAGCTTTGCACACCTAGGGTGATAGTTAAAGTGAGGATTGTTCTTCAGAGTCTTCAACAACCTAGGAAGGTATTCCATTGCTATTAGAAAAAGATAAGGAGATAGGGTGTCCCCTTACCTCATCCATCTCTTTGCAGCAATATAGTAGGATACTGTTTATACATAGGTCATAATCCATTTCACAAATGTGTCAGGGAAGTTCAACCCAATAAATCCCTGCTCCAGGAACACCACTCAAGTGAGTAATAGGATTTTTGCATGTCAATCTTGATCATGCATCTAGGTGATATTCCTTTCCTCCCATACCCCTTTAATAATTCATGGCTAAGTATAATATTATTATTGATCACCCTGCCAGGTACAAAAGCAGCTTGTCCTTTATCAATCAAGTAATCCATAACCCCTTGTAGTCTGTTGGTTAGTGTTTTTGATACGATTTTGTATATTGTATTGCAGCAGGAAATTTGTCTAAATTCCTTCACATAAGACGGGTTTTTCACTTTTGGCACTAGTGTAACAACAATACAGTTTATTGGTCTGTACATGTCTTGAGTTTCAAAGAACTTAAGTACTGTATTGGTCAACTCCTCCCCAACTGTTGTTCAGGATTTTTTGAAAAAGCATAAGTTGAAACCATCCATCCTTGGTGCTTTAGTTTCATCTATCCCTTGTAGTGCCTGATATACTTCTTCTTTTCCAAAAGGTCTAATGAGTGCTTGTTTCTACCTTCTATTAAGTATAGGACTTGTGTTTATTATACTAGGCTGTATTGCTGGCAATGTTGTATTTGCATTCCCTAGCAAATGCTTGTAGAACTTGAGTATTTCCTCCTCTATGCCCTTCTCAGTTTGCAGCGTTCTGCCTTCAGTAGACACTAAAGCCTTGATATGGTTTTGTGCTCTCCTATTCTTCATGCTTGCAAAGAATTATGCTGAGTTGGAGTCTCCTAACTTTAGCCATTGCACCCATGATTTCTGTTTGTATATGCTTTCTTCTATTAGATCCCATTTCTCAAGTTGTTTCCTCAGCTCCTTTTCTGCTTCAAATAACTCCTGTTAGTGGTTTTGAGTTCTCATGTCTTCATGTACATTTTTAATCTTGCCTCTAATGTCTTTGATTCTTTCTGTGACCCCAGTGAACTCCTTGACATTCGGTTCTTTTATGGCACTCCTAACATGCTTCAACTTCTCCCAGATGTCTTTCATATGGTGGGCATTATTAGTTTGTCTCCAGTTGTCCTCTACTACCTTGTTGAAATTAGGGTGTCCTGTTATACAATTCATGAATCAGAATGCTTTCCTGCATCTGTTTTCTGGTTTGCCCAATTCAATGTAGAGTGGAGAGTGGTCTGAGAAGATAGGATCCATAATTTGCACTGATAGAGGTGGCATTGTTGTCATTCAGTTTGAGTTGACCATAGCTCTATCAATCCTACTATATGTGTGATTATTGCTCCGAGTGTATGATCTTTCAATTGTTTGTAGTTCTATCTTCTTGTTTCTACCATAAACTTTCTGAAGTCTCTTGTTTCTGCATCCTGCACCTCTATACCATGTATTCTGTCTTCTCCATTCAATATGGCCCCCCACCCCAATTATTAACCAGGGTCCTTGATGCCATGACTCTATTTTCTCCAGTTTTTGCCACAAGACCTGCCTGTCCTTTATATTATGTATATATTGCAGTGAAGTGATATTCAATATTCACAGCCCTTTCACTTGAACATGTATGAATTGAGGATGCACATCCAGATCAGTTCTCACTGCAAGGTTGGGGTTCCATAGCAGACATATTCTCCCTCTTTGGGTATGAGATGCATTAGTGATCCAGTCCTATCCAGGTGCAATTTTATTAACTAAACTTGCAGCTTTCTACTCTTGATCTCTATGCTCTATTATTGCTATAATACTAATATTTATTTCTCTAATAAACTCCTTTTTATCCTTTTGTTTATACAACTTATTCACCCCTTGAACATTCCAAGTAACTATCTTCATCTTGGTAGAAAAGGAAATTGAGTCATATCCTCTACCCCCATGCTACTTCCTCCCCCTTCTTCATATTGTGCATGTTGTTGTTCCATTCTCGGTTTATTTGCTTCTTAACTAAGTGAATTGAAACCATTTATGCTGACTAGCTACTGTGTATTCTCTAGTTTGCCTGCTTTAATTATTTTCCCAACTAATTTTCCACACACTTCTGTCCAGCCTTCCTCACCCTCTTTAGCTTTCCCCTTATTGCATGGTTCTTCCTTGTCATTTTTAGTTTTCACTTGTGGTACAGTTTTGCTTTTCCCTGGTTTCACCCATACCTGCTCTATAGGCTTCTTCATCGTTTGTGGATGTTGTTCTCGGTTCCTTGGGGTCACGTTGTATTTTTGTTGGCAATAATTACCTACTATCAAGCATGTAGGACAATACAATGGTCTCTAGTCGTATGTTATCTCATGTTCAAATATCTTTCCATTAGGATCTTCTGCAGTCAATTTTGTTGGCAATGGTTGAGTGACATCCATCTTAATGAACATCCTTGCATATGAGACCCTTTCGACCTTTGTTGTACAATCATCAACATATAGAGGGTTCCCTAGTCCACTCCCTATTCTGCTTAATGAGTTCATACTCCAACAATTTAGTGGTAAATTTGGAAGTTTGATCCATAAGGGTATGATTGTTAATACCTACTCATCAAAATTGAAATTCGGAGTCCAAGCTTTCATTATTATGGGTTTGTTATTGATTGTGTATGGCCCTGAGAACAGGACCTCATTCTGGTCTTCCTTGCATGTGAATTTGACAATGAAGTAGCCTTCATTGTGCATGTAAACTTTAGGTTTGGCTGTGAAGTTTTCACTGTGGTGCAATGAATCGTTCGACAACCCCAATCATAGGTGTTTCCTCAATTACATACATTATTAGAGCATTTCGCCATTTCTCCGTCTCCCTATCCACCTCTTCCTTTTCCAATTGCACAATTTTGACACCATTGCAAATTTGAGGAGAAATGAAAGTGAGATTCATACCTGGCCTTTAGCTGCCATTCTATTCCCTTTAAACAGGTTTTACCAATTCTTATTCTCTTTTCCATTGTTTGCCTTCTCCGTCTATTGTTCCGCCATAATAGGCTCCTTTTCTTTAGTTTTTCTTCAAACACTTCGCTTACTTGAATTACAACTTTTGCACTGCCCTACTGCGTTCCAGTGTTTGGAGAAATTGAATTCTCCAATAGAACAGTAGTTTGCATGTGTTTCCCCTTCTGACCTAGGTATGGTCCTTGTCTTCTGTTGCAGCACTACCAGTGTCACATTTGCATTCTTCTCCCGTAGTACCGGTCGATTGATTGGCGTGTTGATTTCTCCGATAGTCTTCTCCGATCCCAGTGTTTTGCTCACAATTTCCGTAATTGATCGCACTTTTCCAGATCCCAACCTTAGATTTCCATCCTCTGTAATTCGTTCTATCAATTCCGTTACTGCCTCCTTGGTCGCTGTCCTCCGATTTCCCCTTCTAGGCATTCTGGAGATGGCATATGTTAGCACTCAATACTAACGTGCGCATGCAGGAGATAGAAAAGAGAGAATTTTTTAACCTACGTCTTTTAGTAGGAGTTCAATTACTCATACATTTACTTTAATCAAGACATTAGCAATAAGCTTATGTTTCGTTTGTTTAGCCACTGTGTCACTTTCACAGATAATATTGTTTGGGGTTAAGTTAATCATCTATTTTCAATGTTTTATTTGGAACAACTTTTAATTTGAAAATTATTATATTATTTTCCTATAGATTTAATATCACATGTAAATTTATCATGTACTGTAATCTTCTAATAAGTTATTCGAATTACTCGATTTACACAATTGGTAATACTTCTTCTCTTTACCGATTAAAATTATTTCAATATACTGACTGAAATAATAATAGCTACTGCCACTAAAACATGCTAAAGTTCTTAAAATTGCTATAAATTATTGTCTATTGCGAACAAAATTAATGCTAATCATCTAGATACATAACCTAATCTTATATTGGTACTATCATACTGTTTTTGTTTTTTCCATCTAACCATCTCTCGTACCGTAAAAATGAGAACCGAAACTAGAACCAAATTCCCGATATTGGATTGTCGCAACATAATTTTCCACATGACCAACTTTATAGAAAACTTTCATGAGAGATATCTGTTATTTTGTGGCTTGAATTATTTTCTTGTATTTTTAAAAAACCCATAATTCCTACAGATTTAGAAAAACCCATTTTCCTAACATATTTGGGAAAGGAAAACTTATTGTCCTTGTCAAATTGGGAAACCTTTCTCTTATAGGTTTGCGACTATTTGGGTTCTATATATAGGGGTTGTCATTGCGAATTCTAAAGATTGTATTGTACTTTTCTTCTCATTCATAATGGAAAACTCTCCCTGCTTCTGCCCCGAGGATTAGGCTTAGCCGAACCTCCTTAAATCCTTCTGTTGATTTTTCTTCTCTATTTGCTTTGTGCGTGATTGTGTGCTAGTTAATCCACGACCTTTCACAACAATTGGTATCAGACATAGGCTTGGATTTCTACATATAATCTAAGGTTAAGATGTCTTCATCATCTACAACAAAGTATGGAGTGGAAAAATTTGACGGGGGCTCTAGTTTCAGTCTGTGGATGATTAGGATGAAATCGTCTCTGGTGTTACAAGGGTTATGGAAGGAAATTGATGAGAATTTTCCTGAAGAGATGAAAGAGACAGAGAAAGCAGACCTGAAGGAGAGGGATTTGAGTGCGATCTTCATGAGCATTACAAATAGCGTTCTTCGGGAAATTGCTGAAGAAACTTCTGCATCAATGGCATAGAAGAAGTTAGAAGATCTGTATTCTAAGAAATCGCTCACAAACCGCCTCTACCTAAAAAAGAGGTTATACAATCTCCATATGAACGAAGGCACACCTGTTAAAACTCACCTTGATAAGTTTAATTCTATTATAATGGACATGAAGAACGTGGATATCAAAATTGAGAGTGAGGATCAGGCCTTGATTGTGTTATGTTCTTTACCACCGACTTATGATACGCTGTTATATGGGAAAGACGACATTTCAACTGAAAGATGTTAGTAATGCACTAAAATTTAAAGAGTTGAAAAAGATCTTCCCGACAGCAAATTTGAAGGTGAGGGCCTTGTGAGTAGAGGAATAACACAAAATAAAAGGACTTTAACAAGAAAAATTCAACCGCCAGATCGAAGTCTAGAGAAAGGAAGCAGAAGTGTTATGAGTGCGGGGAACAAGGTCACTACAAGAGAGATTGTCCCGAGCTGAAAGATAAAAGAGGGAAGCAGAAAATATATAATTCGCAAATGTTGTTGATTCTGACAATAATTCTGATGGTAGTGATTATGTAGGGAAAGTATGTGCCGTAAGTTCTAGTCATGGGCAGAATTCTTGGGTTTTTGTTTCTGGTGCTACTTTTCACATATGTCCACACAAGAATTGGTTTGCAACTTACAAAAAGATGAGTGGGACTGTCAACATGAGAGATAATAATCCATTACCAGTAGAGGGGATTGGTAACATCAGATTGAGAATGTTCAATAGAGTTATAAGATACATCAAGTGTTGGCATGTTCCTCGGATAAAGAGAAATATGATTTCTCTTTCGACTTTGGATGATCAAGGGTATAAGTTTCACTCCGAGAATGAAATACTTAAAGTGTGTAAAGGATCCATGATACTCATGAAAGGTAAATTGCATTCTCAATTGTATCATCTTCAGGCCAATGTTGTTGAAGGGGAAGCAGCTGTAGCTTCTGGGAAAAGTGATCTAAATCAGTCTCAATTCTGGCACTTGCGACTTGATCGAAAAGAAAAGTTTAGCGTCTTCGAACTAACAATGGGTTGAAATTTTGCAATTCTTAGTTTAATAATTTTTGCAGCAGAGAGGGCATAGTAAGACATCGCACTTGTGTCGGAACACCACAACAAAATGGTATTGCAGAATGTATGAACAAAATGTTTTGTGATACGACACAAAGTATGATTTCACATTCATGTGTTAGCAATGATTTTTGGACTGAAGCAATCAATACAACTTGTTATTTGGTCAACAGATCTCCATCCACAACTATTGAGTTCAAAATTCCTTTTGAGGTATGGTCCAGTTCGCCTACTGATCATTCAAATTTAAGGATATTTGGTTGTCCTACTCATGCTCATGTGAGGGATGGAAAACTTGAGCCGAGGGCAAAGAAGTGCAGATTTTTAGGGTATGCAACTGGAGTGAGAGGTTATAGATTGTGGCCAGTGCACATATCAAAAGACTCCAGGGCTAATTATCAGTAGGGATGTAAAATTCGATGCATCTGCCTCACTAGGCAGTCAGAGGGAGAAGGCATTAATTAGCAGAAACAGATCGTGGTGTCAAACCGCATAGAGCTAGAAATTGAATCTCTACTAGCTCAACCCAGTAGTTCTAAAGTGGAGGAAGTGGATGAAGTGCAAAATATTGATCAAGATGATAATTTTGATGGACCTTCACAACATCAACCATGTAGTATTGCAACAACCAGAGAGAAGAGAGTGATCAACCGACCGCAAAGGTTTGCAAACGTAGTTAATGGGAATCTTCTTAGATATACGAGTTTTGTTAGATTTGCTTTGGCAGTTGTAGAGACCGTTGATGCGTTTGAGTGTTATAGATATCCCCAAGCTATTTCGAGCACATAATCAAATCGACGAATTAGTGTTATGGATAAAGAGATTGAGTCTCTTAAGAAATTTAGGTGTTGCCTAGACTTGGTTGATGTGTGCGGCAATGGATAGATCCCTTGCAAAAGGCTGAGGGCAAGGTAGAGAGACGTTGTTCCTGGTTAATGAAGAGAATTCAAGCCAAGGGAAAAACTTGTTATTTTGTGGCTTGAATTATTTTCTTGTATTTTTAGGAAACCCATAATCCTTATAGGTTTAAGAAAACCCATTGCCCTAATAGATTTGGGAAAGGAAATCTTATTGTCCTTGTCAAATTGGAAAACCTTTCTCTTATGGGTTTGAAACTATTTGGGATCTATATATAGAAGTTGTAGTTGGAGATTCTAAAAATTGTATTGTGCTTTTCTTCTCATTCATATATAGTGAAAAACTTTCTCTGCCTCTGCCCCGAGGATTAGGCTTAGCCGAACCTCGTTAAATCCTTGTGTTGATTTTTCTTCTCTATTTGCTTTGTGTGTGAGCGTGTGCTAGTTAATCCACGATCTTTCACAACAATATAAATGTTTCTAACAAGAGTCTTGGCCATGACAAACCGAAATAGATGAAAGAAATATATACTAGGAATACAGTCTATAAGGAAGTATTAGGTGAGACGTTTCATCACATGTTTGTACATCACAAAAAACAAAACAAGCAAAAAAGGGCATGTATCTCAATAAGCTTTGATTGTTCATCTTCATATCTAGTATGCATCTTGACTTCAACTAACAAGTCACTATACGATGACCCACATTGATCATTCATAGAAATATGTGTAATTATTTATTTAATACTTTTTAAATAATATAAATATTATATACTAAAATCATATACACACCAATACATGACTCGACAACACACGTATAGAAAAACTAGTAATAACTAATAAAAGAAAGAAGGAATTAATTATCTTACGCGGTGGAATGTGGATGGGCTGATAAGAAATGTATAAAATCTACTTTACAACAAACTTTTCTTGATAAGAAACATATAAACTAAAGTATTTAGTATAAGACTCGTCAAGCATACATGTAAAAACCAAACATTATTGGAAGCACTTTTAGGCATCGAAGTACTAAAGATGGGAGGCCTTTATGGAATTGAAATTCTGATGGGCTCAAAAAATAATTCGGAATTGCGATTTTTAATCATAGAATTTTGAATTCCATGCCCATCTCCATACTGGTAAATGGTCTGTCCCGTTCTTGCAATATTTACCGCACATTTAATGAATGCTTCAGAAAATATTGAATTTTCCCGTTGAGCTGTGTTGATCAGTTTCCATGTTTCTTTTATCAAAGAACTAATGTGTTCTCTTGCATCTTCTTCAGAAACGCCCTTCTCATTCATGTAACATTGAATTGACTTGGCAACATCTCCTCTTTTCATTTCATCCTGAAGTAAGAGGAAAATATATATATACTATATATAATATACTACGTATAATATTTTGAAGTCCAGTGAATTTGAGATTAATTTGCATGGAATTTTAATTACTTTGATCTCAAACGGCCGAAAAGAGTTTAACTCCCTTGTATTAGCAGCTTTTTAAAATAAATAAAAAAATATAGCTTATTTAAAAAGTAAATGCACCTACTTGCTAATAATAAGTGGAATTGATTGCTTTGAAAAATAAGGGAAACTTGCTAATAACAAGCAAAATTACACTGATCTATAATCTACGAATCCTTTAAGTGTATATATATCAAAATCTAAAGAAATTTAAGTTTTATTTCGAAGGAGTAACTTGACCCTGTGTATTTTATAGACGTAATTTCATTGCACTTGTTTGTACCATACACCCAAGAAAACGTGAATTTTGAATACAAACTTAAATCACAAATTCACAATACGTTCAATAGATCCTTACTTTGAATTCGTTTGACAACAGTACTTCAAACTTGTGATTTGCAATTAAAAAATCTTAAAATATACCATTATATTTTTCCAAGGGCAATATGACTCAGTTGTATAAACAACCCTTATATTGAAAAACTATACGTTTAATATATATATATATATATATATATATTTTAATAGTAATTAACTTTCTTTGTATTAACAAGTGTACTCAGTTTTGGTTATACAAGAGGTTCAAGTGCATGATTTTAAAATAAACGAGGTGTATCTGCAGTTGCATAATATTATGGAGATGAATTTTGTATCATATATAGGTAAAGGTTAAAATATCTTACGGATGTTGTCGCTAGATCATCGGTAAGACGAATAATTGTAGCAGACCAACGAATAATGTCAGGGTACTTGCTTAAGTATTCCAGAGCCTCTTTGGTAATTGGATTCGTAACAAAGAAGAATGCACTGAATACTATAACAAGACTTCCAACTGAAATCCATGCATTATCCATGTATTCTTCCAGAGTTGGTATATACCCTTTGTAGTACCATCTTGCTTCTTGTAAGTAAGCTTTGCACAAATCTCCCCACTAATTATTAATAAAAATAATAAGAAGATTAAGAATTAATAAATTAAAATACATGATGAGGAGAAAAGATTCAAAATAGAACAAATTAAAGTATATATTTACTGATTTTTGAAGGTAGGGCATGATGTTGATTCCTTGCTCTTTGAGAACTTCATATGTAATTTCAGTGACAGTGTTGAAGAGTGCAAGGTAGCATATTTTCATATAGTCTGGAAGATGGTCAATCGCTTTTAGCTCCATTCTGAATGTAAAAAAGATCAAATGAGGAAGGCCATTAAGAAAACTAATTAAAAAGGTGTAACAACTAAGAGAAGCGAACATATATGATATATCTTACTAAGTAAAGAGTGAAAATATATTTAGAGAAAAATTGATGCGTGAATCCAAAGCAGAAAAGCTCTAAATAGTCCTTGCATGAAATTAAATACTGGCCATTTAATTTATTCATCATTATGGGCAGTGACGAAGTCAGGAATTTTTTTAAGGGTGTTCAAACTTGAAATAAGTAAAAAAAAAAAAACTGACGAAGGGTGTTCAGTATATATTATGTACCTCTAAAACTTAATATTTTACTTATATACACAATGTAATTTCTGACAAAGGGTGATCAATTGATCAACCTAACTTAAGTGTGGCTTCGCCCCTTATTATGGGACGTGCAATTATATAAATCGAGTAGTGGTTAATTAGTGTTAAGCATGAAATTCAAAAAATCTAACAAGAATATTCAAGATTAACTCTTCATCATGTTTATACTGGTTATATATATTACATAGAGTTAACCTTTATATATCTTCCTAAAAAGATAATTACTTCTCTCAAATGATAATTAAAGAAGGACGTAATTTCCCTCATTAAATTAAAAAAATGAAAACCAATTGATAAATCTACATGCACAAATTAAAATTTACAGACATATAGTGACTAATTTCTGACCTTTCAACAGCACGAGTGAAAAGTTCCAACTCATCAAGAGTGCCATAGACATCATAAATATCATCTATAACAGTAGCCATAACAGTGACCCTCGTCAACAGTGTTCGGCACAGCTGGTTCTTTTGAGGTTCAAACATCATCCCCGCTATCCATACGAAAGCTTCAACTATTCTATCCCTTGTAAATGGCAATTTTTCTGCAAGGCATGAGTTCTTCCACCATCTTAATTTACATGAAAATTAATGCGTCAGATAGCCCGGATATATAATTTTTTTATCTCGGATTTAACTTATACCCACAGACCGTACCTATAATAAAATTTTTACATTATCAGCGTGTTTGAAATGTTGTAAAAGGTTACTTGTCTTCTTCGATAAGTTAGTAATTTTACTTATTATTATGGGTAAGTTAGTAAAAAAGTTTTACATTATCAATACTCGATCGATCTCTCACCTTGATAGATTTCTTAAATCTTCTTGGTGTGTTGCTTGAACAATGTTAAAGTCCAACTTAGCAAGCTCGAGCAGAAGAGGATTAGCATTCGACATTCTCTCATAAATGTTTATGTACCACTTTGTCTCAACTCTCAACATCATCCAATGCAAAGGAAGTTCCAGGGCATGGCGCACTAATGCGACTGTCACATTGTCTTCATCATATAATTGATTGTTCAGAAAAATTTGTAGCTGTGACATTGCAAATATATTGGCGCACTCTAGAAAAGTGCTTTCAGTTTCGGTAGAGAGTAATGAAGCTTCATATAATTGTAACAATCCTTCTGTATCTTCACTGAGACTTTGCTTGAGGTTACCTTGCTCATCCTTGAAATCGTTCAATATATCTAAAATACGAGAATAAGAAATTAAATGGTGGTGAAAACATGCATAAAAATGACAAAATGTCAGAACATATATAAAAAGAAGAATAAGGAAATTTAAAATTAGTTGGCAAAAAGCAGCACCTTGAGAGATATGAAAACCATGTTGTCTCAAGAGTCTAAATTTTAGAGCTGTGGCGTATAATGAATCTCCTGTGGATGCATTTAGGTGTATGCTACTCAAAATTTGCATGATCTCATTGTGGAAATGATAAGTCACTCCAAGCCTTTGTAAATTATCAATTAGCTCCAACTTATCTAATTCTTCTGATCCCTCGTTAATCATTATCATCATTTTCTCCTTCATTTCCTTCTTCAGTTTGTTAAACCGTTTGATATACTTCTCTCCCTACGCAGCACAATTACAAATGATCAGCTCGAATATTCACGTACATAATCTTTTGAATGTTATTACGACACTAGTTCATGATGCAGATTATTGAATAACTAGAAAACGTATAAATGAAGACGTGCGTGCTAAACAAATGTAATTACCGAGTAATCATTGTGTATGGACTGAATGTATTCAAAATCCCACGTGGTAGGTTCGTAATTCCCTGAACGTCTAATGTTATTAAGATCTGAAGATGCTGAATGATTAGTGGAAATAGTAGAGTGATTAAGTGGTGGTTCAGCTTTAGAAAGGCAGGATATTATTGATGATTTTCGAGGGGTAAAAGAGGGAAAACAGGTATTAGGCGGAGGTCTTCTGGGGGTAGCCATGGGCAGTAGCATCCCTACGTTGGTGAATAACATTGCCTCCATTGATATAATCAATTCGATGTCTCTAAAACATTTTATTTATATATGGACGTGTTATGTTCATAGGGATTAGTGGGGACCACTCCACAAGCACAATTATGATTTTGTTTGCGTTTGAAATTAAAGTCTGATTAGTAAAATATATCGATGACGCAAATACTCCAATAACTAAGATTTGCTAAATCTTTTGTGGCTAACTACCAAATGTAAATCTTTTTTAGAGAAAAGGGATGAACAGTTTTGATTTGATGTTGTACCATCAAGTAAGAAAAGATATCATCAATGTTTTAAAAGGTATTTTCGGGGCGAGCCTTGGAACGAGACGAATTAAAAACGTTCCGGGGCGATGATGTAGAACGAAAGTCTCAAAAGATAAAATTATAAAAAGGTTTAGAAAATAGTTACACGCTATAATAAATACTTTTATGTATTAAATATATTTAAAATTTCTATGCATTAGTGGGGACATGTAATATCGGGTTGGTTTGTTTCGGTTTGACTTTTTTTAGTTAAAACCAGATCAAACCAATAATGGTCCGGTTTTTCTTTCCAGCACCAAACCAAATCAAAACTCAACCATAATCGTATTTTTTTTCCGATTTGACTCGAATTATCGATTTGGTGCGATTTATCAGTTTCCTTTGTACACTCCTAAATATCACCGTTTCTCATTTTTTGCGTGTGCGTCTTTGTTTCTCCACGACAAATCTCACGTAAATCATCAACGTATATTTTATTTTATTTTACATGGTAAAAACATGTTATTAATGGGAACATGGCAAGATAAGATCAAATCTTATTCGATGCTGAGAACATTCAATGAAAATGAGACAAATCTCTTGCAAAAGCTATCTCTGAAACGTTTATAACCAGCTTTCTGGGTAAAAAGAAGAACAAGAACTAAACTTGCTATGTCTTCAAGTACACTTCATCTAAAACTGGCCCCAAATTATCTCCTTTAATTGAAAAAAAAAGTTCTCAAATCCATACTACAGTCTACAGTAGACTACTTTTTTTTATAATTAAAGCCAACCACCCAGGTTTTCATCCCATGTGGTGATGAGAGGTTTGACATAGACCCCTACCATGTTTATTCATTAGCAAAATAATACACTAAGGGGGACATAAACCAAAAACCTCCCATAAAAAGAAAGACACTAGAGAGAGCTTAAATGGCTAGGCCTATTAAATCATAAAAGAGCTACTATTATTGGATAGACTTTTGCACAGCAGTAGCTCTTTTCTTGTCAATTAAGGAGGTTCGAAAACCCATCCCGAGTGCTTCTTTGGTCTAATTCTGAAATTTGGGATCTACCTTCTGTCCATATTCATAGATGTTTTGGCCTCAGGGGGAAGGTCAGATTCATTGAGGAAGATGACCTGCTGCGTTAGAGTAGTGGCATGTTTGGTCAGAGCATCAACCACTTCATTTCCTTCCCTATAACAGTGTTTGATCTTAATGCCATGATTGTTTAACCTAAGAATCAGATTCTCTGTCAAAGCTATTTTAAGAAGTACTCGGGCTTCTGATAACCAAGAAAATTGACTAATAATAATAATTAGATTCGCAAGAAGAAAGCAATAAGAATGGTAAAAATAAATATATTTCAGTAGTAGTTCGAACGTGTCCATTCAAGTGATATTTTACTCCCTTTTATAGGAAATTTCTTAATATAAAGCATACTCTTCTTAATGAGTGAGCATTAATGATTAATAATATCATTAATGTAACGTTAAAATAGGTAATCGTAACTGTTGCGTGAAAACTATGTAACGTTTGGCTCATTGATTGACGATCTTTGAATATGCCCTTTATTCTGCCTTGGTTCATTCTGACAGCCTCTTCAATTCTACAATTAGATTGGGGCTCCCGCATCTAATTGTCTCGTGGGTATGCTGTTCTGTTCCTCTTTGTCTCGTACCTCTTTGTAAATTTATGACCAGTTGTCATGTTTCTATTGCTCCACATGAATTGGCTTGTCATAAAAATAGTACACGTGTGAAGCCTATTTTTTACCAATACAGATAGTCCCCTCACTTACAATTTATTTATCAATTAAATATTTGGTAAGTGGATACTCATTTATGGCGGAAATATTTTGCCGCCGCTTCACTCGTACCATCGCATCTATCTCTGAATGTATACGTCGCTTGTCACTTCCATTCAATTCTCGTAATAGTTCTCCAATTATTCAGCGCGTTTTAGGGCTTTTTGCGGCTGCATCAGTCACGAAGTGACAGTTTCAATTATGACTTTCACATCACTGTTTTTTTCTATTTTTTGACGGTCGCCTCTGATTATAAATACCCCTTTTATTTCCTTTGATTTCACGAAAAACTTCTAACTCTCTTTCATTGTTTGTAAATTCTTCTTTCTTGTAAACATGTCTTCCTCAAGCCATCAACCCAAAAAGGTTATTATTGTAGACGAACTACCTCCTTCTTCTGCTCCAATTCGGAGTAGGAGGGGTGGTAGACTTAGAAGTTTAAATTCTACACCTTCCAGAGGTTCTTCTTCTTCTTCTCATATTACTCCTCTGCCATCTTCTAGGTCTAATATTTCTTCGTCTTCTTCGAGGGATAGGTCTTCTAGATCTTCATCGAAGAGTAGGGAACATAATGAACCACTTCGTGAACCGAGAGTCGATGAGATTGTCCCTACCGAGTATTCTTTCGTGAAGGATAGTGAGGCCATTAGTAAACAACTTTCTTCCATGTCATCACATGATAGTGCTGACCTTTATCCTACCCAAATAACAGAGGGTTTAGTGTCACTCGTTCGTAGAGATTGCTGTTGGAAATCTGATTTTCCAGTTGTAGTTCCTAGTGACAATAAGAGAATAACCTCTTATAAAGCTGGGTATTCTTTTGTATACACTTATCCCTTCACTTTAGGTTTTAAGCCTCCCATCGACCCTAACATCCCATCTGTCGATTCTTCAATGTTTGTTTGAGACAGATCGATCCTCTTGTTTGGAGGGCAGTTGCATGCCTTAGGTATTTGGCCAACTTAGCTTCCGTTCCTTTTACTTTCCATCATCTTATTCACCTCTATTCCCCGATGATATTCCGCCAAGGAGTTTTCACTCTCGTGGCTAAGAGTAAAAGAGTTTTAGTTATACCTGATGATGACAAGGATAGAGGATGGTATGTTCGGTATGTTGTTGTCCCTACTGCATGTTTAGTAGGTGAAGAAAATCTCCCCTTCCCTGAGAAGTGGAACTTTACACGTGAGTACAGTTTTTCTCACTTTCCTTATTTATTTTTGATAAATTATCAGTACCGTGACTGTTTCTTTTTCTTTTGCAGCAACCATGGGAACCATTGAGAATGTCTTCGATTTTCGTGATTAGGTACAAAAATTACTGTTGGTCGCTCCGTTGGAAGAACGTTCTTGGAAGTACCTCTCGTCGAGGTTTGTGTTTAACCAAAGAATCAGATTCTTTGACCAAAGCCAACTTTAGGATAAATGCGGGTTTCTGATAACCAAAGAAATGATGGTAATTATGAATAAGTAAGTAAATAGCAAATACTAAGATGTGCAGAAAGTAAAGTGTATTATGATTGTCGTTCGAATGCCCCTTACAAGTTATATTTTCTTCCTTTATATAGGGAGTTTCTTAATATAACGTCTACCTTTCACAATGATCACTCATTAATGATTAATTATGACATTAATGTAACGTTACAAAGAATAACCATAACTATTGCGTGAAGGTTGTCTAACGTGTGAATCATTAATTGAATATTTTTGAATCTGCCCGTAGCTCTGTCCGGATTCATTTTGACCGTGTCTCTTCCTTGTCTCAATCAGGTTGGGTCTCCTGTAGCTAAATCGCGTCGTGCCTCTTTGACCCGCACCTATTTATAGAAAACCTGTCCAATTGTCGTATTTTCCTAGCTCCACGTAGCTGGCTGAGTCATCAAGAATTATCATACGTGTGAAGCTCTTTTTTACCAATACATATAGNATTTGGTAAGTGGATACGCATTTATGGCGGGAATATTTTTCCGCCGCTTCACTCAAAATATTGTATCCTTCTCTGAACGTAGGCATCGCTTGTCACTTCCATTTAATGCATAAGCCATGTGTCACCTCCGGGTTGGTTCTGCAATTACTAGGCACCTTTTAGGGCTTTTTGCGGCTGCATCAGTCACGAAGGGACACCTTCAATTATGACTTTCACATCATTATTTTTTCCATTTTTGACGGTTGTCTTCGAGTATAAATACCCCTTTTCCGTTCTTTACTTTCACGAAAAACTTCTAACTTTCATTCTTTATTTGTAAAGAGCTTTTTCCTTGTCTTTCTAAATATGTCTTCTTCGAATCAACCTAAGGGAGTGATAAATGTTTAGGATTTGACTCCCTCTTCTGCTCCGACGCGGAGTCGGAGAGGTGGTAGGTTGAGGAGTTTAGATTCTACTCCTTCAAGAGGTTCTTCCTCTTCCTAAATTATTCTCCTCATTCTTCAAGGTCTTTAACTTCTTCTAGAGCTAGGGCTTCTAGATCTTCTTCTAGAGGTAGAGAACATCACGAACCTTTATGCGAACCCCAGGTCGATGAAATCATTCCTGCTGAGTTTACCGTCGCTAGGGATAATCAGGCCCTTAGAGACCAGTCGTCATCTCTTGATAGTGCTGATAGGTACTGTCACGACCCCAAATCCTAACAGGTCATGATGGCGCCTATCGTGGAACTAGGCTAGCCAACCATCACCTTACTGCGCTTTTGTTCAATTATAGTACTTCACAATTAATTAATAAGCAAACAACCAAATCATAATTAATATAATTAAGTATTAGCGTTCCCATATTAACCTAAACAACCTCCCAAGAACTGGAGTCAATAGTCATGAGAATCTAAGAATAAATAAATCTAACTCTGCTAAAACTATAACATATGTCTCTGAATCAAATGCTAAGACTAAATAAGGAAGGGAAATGGAGAAGCTGTGGACGCTGGACAGCTACCTCGAAATCCCGTGAAATGCTGCTATCAACTGCGTCAGCTACTGCTGCGA